>JAHREE010000352.1:1885683-1908439 GCA_033628505.1 Tringa tobata | reverse complement strand
GTCCTGAGTAACGTGCTCTAGCTCTGGGCAATCCTTCTTCGGCAGGGAAGTTGGACTAGATGATCTCTATGGTCCCTTCCAACTCTAAAAAAATTCAGTGAAATGAATGCAAGGCTTCTTTTGGATCAGACAGCATCAGTGTTACGGTTTAACTCCAGTGGGCAGCTGACCACCACACAGCCACTTGCTCACTTTCTGCTGGTAGGATGGGGAAGACAATCAGAAGCGTAAAAGTGAGAAAGTGGGTTCCTTTTCCATAAGGAAAGCAAACTGATGAATTAGTTCACAATTTCTCATTGTTTGGCAGGTGTTCAGCCATCCTGGAGATGTGGTGTGAGAGATCCCTCTGGTCAGTTAGGGTCAGCTGTTCCGACTCTGTCCTCTCCCAGCTTTTTGTGCACCCCCGGCCTGCTTGCTGGCAGGGAGTTCAGAGGGGCAGAAGAGCCCTTGGCGCTATGTAAGCATTGCCCAGCATTAACACACATATCCTTGGGTTAGCAGCAGTGTTCTCAGTGCAAATGCAAAACTTGGTATGTACAAGCTACCAGAAAGAAAGTTAACTCAATTCGAGGCAAAACCAGTACAATCAGATACTGTCATACTTGTGGGTTTTTTTTCCCCCCATTTTATTATGAATAAATTCCAGATGTAATTTTCAGGCTAGATTGTTTTGAGGACAGCTGACCATTCATGTTCAATGGTTTGTCCGTGCTCTTTTTCCTTTGCCAACATAGGACTATTTTGAAAGGAGTATTAATAATTAGCTAAATTACATATTCATATTTTTGATCACACAGTTAAGAATGTCTTGTTCTAGGTATGGAGGATAATTCTAAGTTTCTAGCGTTTTTTCTGAACTCTATTGTTTGAGTATTTTAATGAATACTTGGAGGAAAGAAAAAAAACTTTTTTTTTTCACTGAAAAAAAAAGCTGCTCTATTTTGAACTATGGGAAGGGATACACGAAAGGATAAAATCCAGACTAATGCGGCCTAAACAGCAAACCATCCAGAACAATCCATGAGGAATTGATTTTGCCAACATGATGCTGCTGGTTGTTTTTACTTAAAACAAAACAAAGCAATGCAAAACCCAAACAAACCATGAAGTATTCATATGTGCTAGATTTCATCACACTGGCATGTTGGAGTATGTAGAATCTCTTCAAGTCAGATTTGCTTAAGACCATATTCTGAATTGTAGTTTTAGCAATATTCTGCATGCAGTACTGCACCTCCTGGTGTTTTGGATGGTTTAATGCTGTCCAGCGGTAGATTAATTTCAGCTCTGCTAGCGCTGAGTCATAACAGAAGTGATAAGAAATATATGGTTTTCATGAGCATCACCTTTACTCAAGATT
Organism: Tringa tobata; assembly: GCA_033628505.1. Classification (NCBI taxonomy): domain Eukaryota; kingdom Metazoa; phylum Chordata; class Aves; order Charadriiformes; family Scolopacidae; genus Tringa; species Tringa tobata. The sequence continues at coordinate 1,907,079 of JAHREE010000352.1, read as the reverse complement.
AGAGTCAGACATATCAAAAAGCGAGGAACAATGGTCCAAGGGCTTTCCCAGCTTTTGTCTTCCCCATCTGGGGAAATCGGGAGAAGCAGTAGTGGAATAAATTCTCAACCCTCAGAGATGCAGCCAGTTTTTGAGCTTTGCTTGGAGGTGGATACGTATCAAAAGGGCAAAAAAGTAAAGGTTATGTGTTACAGGAGTCTGAAGAAAATAGTGCTCTCCTGTTACAATCCTGCATTTGTGCTTGTCCCATTGGTGGCAGGAATGAAGTATCATTTTTTTCTTAAACTTTTCTTTCTTGATCTCAGGCATGCATGTTTTGTGTAGAGGATCTGATTGGCTTCCAGCTTCATGTTCTTCTCCCCTTTTGGAAACCCTCTGTTTAGAAATTTCCAGTGCTTAATCTTTGTAAACTCTACTTCACTTTAGCCCTTTAATATTTTTTTATGGATCTTTGTTTCCGCAAGAAAGATTGATCAAAGTTACCCAAAGAAGCAAGGAAAAGAGCGCTGGTAGCAGTGATGGTAAACATGATGGAGTTCCTGGGAGCATGATGAAGTAGATACCTACTGTAGGAAGTTCTACCCTGATAGAAACAGATCTCTGAACCATTTTTAGCAGCTACTGCATAATTTTTATATATGTATGTATGTAGCCTGCAGAAGACCAGGTTGCCAGGTCTTGAGAGCTATAGCTCTGCTAATGGGAAAGAAAGACTAAATGAGAAACTGAAAAGCAACAGGAAATTGATACCTGTAGTCAGAGAGCACTGATAAAACCGTAAAGACCTGAATAGTCATGATTTTGCTCCCATTTTCTTTGGAAAATACTGTTTAAAAGGAATTGTTTATAGCCCAGAAGAGAGAACTGTCACTGGCATTGACTATGGATTTGCTTTGACACCTTAACACAGGTGATAGGCTGTTTGGAGACCTGTAAGTTTACAGTACTCCTTTGCCATGCAGCAGGACTTGATAAGGAGGCCCTCGATAGCTAAAATACAGTTATTTCCAAACTCTGTGCGGCATCATCCCTTCTTGCCCCTTGCAAGCAACCCAGGTTTGCAGGCAAAACACGCTTCCTCAAGCAGAGCGACATAGTTGGCTGGTATTGCATTGCTTCCTGGACTAAGTCACTTATTCTGCAAAACACCATGCTGAGCTGTTTAGTTTTACCAGTTTGGTAAAACTGCACCATCCCAGGCTGCTTTGCTCTCTAGTGGGTCATGTATGGAAAAAAAATACAAAGGTAGCAGGCTGGAGCCATTCTGTATAGGGACAAGATGATGTTATCTTCTCTTTTTTTATTTTACCTCCATCTAAATTACCTCAGGTGAAATTTGACCTTTTTAAAAAGTGCCAGTATCTTAGTGTCTGAAGTTACTTGGAACAAATCCTTAGGGATTCAGATGATACAAGGCAGTGTGAGGATTGCTAGCTGACATGGACAAAAAAAGAATTGGGACTTACTTTGCCTCTCTATCTAGGTAGCAGGTTAAATAGCTAAAAATTGTGACTCTTGTGACCTTGCCAGTTCATATATTTAGTCCGGTGTTCAAAGTTTTGAAAGATGGACAGCAGAAGCTGTTACACGCCTGGGCTTGTTGACCTTCCAGGATTTTTTCAATTGTTGATACCCAAAAGCTCTGTTTCTCTCCTCTTCCCTTTCTCTTCTGGTATGCTTTCACTCTGCTCTCCACAGGCCTGTTTTCTCTTTCTGTTTCTTCATTTGTCATGTTCCTGGAAATACCCTGCAAAACTTTATATTCTGCAGTGTTAATAGGTAAAGCCATGATCAACTGGAATCAGTTCTTATTTTAACCAAAGCAAGCTCATTTTACCTTCTATCCTCTGAAATGCTTTTCAGTTTTTCTGAACATACCAGGGAGTCTACTGGGCTGTCTGGCATGATTGGAAGCAAAGTACAGCTGCCCAAACCAGAAATGTTGAAGTTAGTAGGTGGCAAGACATCTATTGTTTTCCAAATTGCTACCTTAGCTCTTAAAATAAGATCCCTTTTGTTGGTTTGCCTTATCCACATTTTGCCCAGTCCCCTGACCCAAAATAGACTTCACAAAGCTCTGACGAAGTAGGATGTTAGCAGAACTTCTCTGAAGTTGACAGCTACAGCCATGACTGCTCAGCTGAGCAAATTCTAATGGGATTGTCTCACAAAAGTGTGATGACAAACCTGCACTGGCCTTAGCCTTAACTTTTGCAGAGCTGCAGAGTGATGGACTTGCTGTCACTTTCAGAGGGTTTCAGTCTGCAGCAAGAATGATGTACTTTCTTCAAAGGGCCTTACTTTGGAACACAGTTTTCACATGTGTGTATGGTGCTCAGCTCGTTTGTGCGGCCGTCCAGACAGGAGCCTGCTTGGGGCTCATGGGGGCTGCAGCAGCTGCACATTCGAGCCCTGGTGTGCTGATGCCCCTTGCAAGCTGGGGCGCTACACAGTGGGGCACCCTCTGAGGATAGAACTTGGGGAAATGCTGGGAAAGGAGAGCAAGAAAAGGCTTGCCAAGTTCTTTCTGCTGGGTTTTATTCAGTTCTCCCAAGATGCAGTTCTGCTGTTATCCCTTTGGCAGCAACGCCACCTTTTCTTTTGAAACCTCTTCTTGTATTTGACTTCTTGTAGGTTTTCAGTTTGATTAAGCACGTACCTAATGTATCTGAGAAACCTTTTCTTCTGTATCATTCCAGGGTGAAAAAAACAAATGCACAAGACATCTAATGCCAGGAAGAGGCACAGCAGCTACTTGGACCTATAAGAAATTGCTCTCATAAGTAAGTAACGTCACAGTATTTGTGAACCTGACATACCTCTCCCATTTCTGATTCTGCCACCATGTTTACCCCTCCTTCTTTGAGGACAAGTAGAGAGTGGGATATCCTACTTTTGCCTGATGCTCTGTGTCTGCTTCACCTGCAGGGCCACTTTGCTCTTCCAAAGGCAGCTCTGGAAACAAAAGCATGTACAGCAAAGTGACTTCTTGGAAGTGGGCAACAGCTAAAGCAAAACCCACCGAAAGCCTTACACCAGCTGTCTTCTTGGCTCTCTGAGGACCTCTTTTCTGTGAGGTCTGCTGCACTGAAAGGAAACAGTTTGCAAAAGGTGATCTCTGTGAGCAGGTCTCTGAAGTCAGAGACCAGGCCCTCAAGCTTCAGCTCATCTTGCAGAGCAAAGCATTCGTGCTCTGAGAGGCAGTGACCAGAGGCAATGGGAGAAGCAGGGTGTAGAGGACAACATTCAATGATCAGCTCTGCCAGAAATGACAATGAAGTAGGAGCAGCATTTGCAAAGCATCTCCTACGTGTAAGTGAAGGGCAGGTGCTGAATGTCAGCAGTGACATTTGTATGAATCCTATCACTGACCGTGTGGAAAGCCTAGCAGTAGGACAGCACAGCTGTCAAGCCTAGAGCGGTAAGAAGCTCCCTCCATTTGCTCAGGTGTCTATGAGGAGCACAATAAGAAACAGGACCAGAAGCATCAGCCTGTGACAACCTTCATTCCCTCCTCATACCTTCGGATCTACCCGCAGGTGCTATCATCCCCTTGGCTGATGGTCAGGAAAGACCAGCTATCTCCTCCCTGAAGATGTCACCACAGTTTTCAAACATAAAATCCACGAGCACGTTCACCTGCATACATCAAACCCTTGGTCTCAACCCAGCTGTCTTGAAAACGTATCAAGCAGCCTTTCCCACTCCTGACCCTTTCCTCTGTGCAGAAAGCTGTGGCTGCAGGGCTGCTTTTCCAGGCAGCCACCCCACAAATATTTGCTCAAGAGAGGAGGCAGTTGGGGGACCTCTGAACAGCCAAGCTCTGATGGGCAGGGAAGGCTACAGCTGGCCGCTCAATACAGCGTACCTTCTTAGGCCCCTCCAGCATGGCCTTGAGCTGGAGGAGGTCCTCATTTGCTGGGCTCAACAGGTTTGGCCCAAGGCAGATGGCTAGGTTGCTGCAGCTCATCCTGCTGGTGGACGTGGTGTGGCCAATATGCTGGAGGAGGGACAGCAGCTGCCTCAGGAGGAGAAGATTGGCAGTAGGTAACTTCTCAGTCTAACCGAGGAAACAGGAACACAACGTTAATAAAGCAGTTGTTGCCTACAGCCATCCTCGAAGCTTGCCCAAGGCAGGTAGGAGTCAGCGGCTGTGTTGTGCAGCTTTCCAGGTGCCCTCAGCCAGTGGCCAGGGCTCCTGCACAGTAGGCAGCCTGCTCCTGCTGCCCGCACTTAAGCTTTCAGCTTTTCCACTTTTGTCTGCTTGCTTGTCCCTTCCATGGCTTCTATGCAATCCTCACAGAGGTTGGTGACGAGGAGTTTGGAGGGGATGCTTTGGAGGAAGTCCTGCAATGCCAAGGTCTTCAGGTGACCCTTTGAATGCTCCAGGCCAGCCAAGAGGTTTTCCAGCTGCAAGTTGGAAGTGTTCACCTTCAAGATGATGGCTAGCAGCAGCGCAGTCTGGCTTCCCAGGTCGATATCTGCACTGCTGTCCAGGGCTTCCTGCAGCTCCTGAAGTGATGTCCCACTGGCAGCTTTCTGGAATATCGCCGCCTTGATTGCTCTTTTTGCTGCAGGACAACCAGCAGCAAAGAGAGGCAGGAGGACAGTTGCTTGGGTGAGGAGCTTCCTTCCAATAGCCGTGGCTAGAGAGCACTGCCCTAGACCTCGCTTCTTCCTTGGGATTACCTGGATGGGTGGGGGCAGTGTGCTGTCCTCGCTGCAGATGGCTGCAAGGGACTGTTGAAAGAGTGCCCTGCTGCAGCCAGAGACCACCTGCCCTGGTCAGCAGCCAGGGTCTGCCGCAGAGCAAAGGGCCAGGGCAGCCTTCTTCTCCTCCTGCTGTTGCAAAGGAAAGCAAAGCAAGAGCTCATCAATGGAGACCACCAGACCAGCGCTCCAGGAGCCCGCCGGGCCCTGTCCTGCTGAGTGGTGTGGCAGGACGGGCAGGGAGCCAGCAGCTGGAACTGTGGCTCAGTGACTTGGAGGCTCTTGAGAGCTGGCGTGTCACTGGGACAACCTGTCTCAGCCCCCGCCCTGCCCACCTCCTTGTTGTGGGCAGCTGCTGACCAGCGGGTGTCCTTGCTTGTCTAGGTGACATCCTCCCTTGAGGTGCCACACTTGCATGGGGACACTCAGTGGACAAGTGAGCACAGCTTATTGCAAGACAGGGAGAAGGAGGATGAATGTGCTGACAGGGTCCGTACACAGAATTTCCAACTTTTTAGTGACAACTTAGTGTTTTGTGCTTTCTGCGTTGCTCAGTGTGTCTCAATGCTTCATGCTGCAACAGAAAGGCAACCTCATGGTCCAGACTTGGATACAAATATGGACCCATCTCCCCAGGAGAGGGAGAGGCTGTGCAGCATCACATCTTTGCGCTGCCGTGATTGGGATGAAAAATTGCTTTCATCATGGACTCTTCCTCCCTCAGAAAGACAGCTAGCAGAGCATGAAATACTACCTGGGAAAAACATCTTCTCCTGGACAGTGGCATTAAGTGGATGGACTGTATTTTTAACCAGCTGAAGGGTGTTGAAGAAGGCCATTCCATGCTGCTGTCCAGAGGTTGCTGCTCACTCTTTCAAGGTAAGAAACTTCCCATTTTATTGCACAGCTGTATTTTTATTTATAAAAGTTTTTATTTTACTATTGTTTTATGATCTTCTCCAAATAGAAACATCCCTTACATAAGTCACTTCATCTGTAGCTGGTTCCACTTCCACAGCCTACTTCAGTCCTCTTCTGTGTGAGTACTTGTGTTACGGGTACGAGTGTCTGGTCATCCAGTGGGTTCGCCTGTGGGCAGACGAGAGAGGCCTGAAGTCTTTGAAGTGGCTTGTTAGGAGCACACAAAGCAAGCAGGAGACTTTCCAAGTGTTCATGGTGCTGCAGTCAGAAATGTGTGGTAAGAAAATGTGTGGAGACTGACTGTAGGGTGAGTGTAGGGCTGCCTAACAGTCTGTCATGGCCAGAGAAGTTACCACAATTCATTGTTCTATTCTGGGCTGGTAGAGTGAAGTTTAGATAAAAGCTTGAGAACTTACTTGGTAAGGAATACAGACGAAGCAGTCAAGCACAGAATCTAAGAGAAGTGCAGTCCTGGGCATAACCTCTATTGAGGTGCTTTGAAATCATTCTCAGACTGCAGCCCACACACCAAAAATTTGGGCAGCACATGGAAGAAGACTCTGGAAAATGCAAATAATACTGTCATTTATCATGAGAAAAGGTGCAATTTCAACATTTCTTTCTGTTCTTTGTTCATTCTAGCATTGTTAAAGACAATCTGGAGTGTCCAAGATAAGAAGCCACTGTGACTGGTCCTATGGTTAGAGGAAGTCTCCCAGCTGTAAAAACAGCTGCTACTGCCTGTTTATCGGACAAAAACACGATTTCTTGATGGTAAGTTTAGTTCCACATTCCTCTTTGCTAATGTCAACAGATGTTGCTGTTAATAAATACAGCATCAGGAGCAACAGAAGGAGTCACTGTGGCAGCTGTATTTGTCCCTCTGCAGTCAAGGGCATTCCTGCCTTTGGACTTTGTCTTCAGAAGTAGAAGCAATGTAATAGATTGTACACGGTAACTTGCCACTTTTCAGTAGTCTCTTGCGAGTAAATATCAGTCCTGTAAGTTCCATCAACTGCATGAAAAATATGGGATGTAGACTAAATACAATAATCTGAGTACAGATTTTTTGGGAAAGTGCTTACACATCCATGAAATTATATAACAAAATGAAAACACCATGTTTTGGCATAGAATTGACATTTGCCAAGAAAAATTAACTGTGTGCAGCAGACTTCCTGCTAGTGTAACAAAAGTGGAGGTATTCCTTGGACAGTTTATGGTAGCTCAACCTACAGAACGGCTGACTTACCAGGATGATACTGACTAAGAAATTTTACTCCCTGTATGCTCTGTTAAGTTAACCCATACTTGATGTTTTTTTTCTTGATGTCTGCTTGCAACTGTGTTGTGTTACAAGTTAGGAGGGCCTTACATTAAAGGGAAAGAAAAAGCATGAAGCCCTTTGTACTATAATGAGCACTTATTTATGTGACTAATCTCATGAAGTTGCTTGCATAATCATTATGCAGCCAAGTTAGAAGTTATCCACATGAGTCAGTTTAGTCACAAAGGTCCATCAGTTTTAGCATTGCTAAGGATTGTAATGTTGTTCCAAATAAGGCAGTGTGTTTTGCTTTTTCTCTCAGTACCTGCTTTTCAACAAATAGAAAAAGACTTATCTGGAGTGAGGATTGTTATGCAAACACCCAGCTACCTGGAGTTTTGTTCTGGGGAGCTAGTGTTAAAATTGGGGCTCATTACAATTGGTGTCTGTCAAACAAAAGGAAATGTAAGCCTTGCTTTTGTAAGACAAACATGAAAGAGCTTGATTATCAGCCCCAATTTCCAGTATATAGTTTTCTGCCTCCCAGGTTACATACATCGTCTCAATTAAGTCTAGAGATGAAGTGGATGCTGTGTGTGCTTTTTTGTTTGTTTATTTTTAGTTTTGTACAAAACAATCCCATGTGAAACCTTGCAGATGGCGTTGCAGTAGACTGTAGCTACTACCTCCTTGCTGTAGTCTCACTTGCAGATTTGAAATTTGTTCTGTTCTATTAAGAAAGAGAAAGATTCTTCAAATACCAACTGCAATTGCCAAGAAACTGGCAGGCAGGCCCGTTCATTTCTTTTTAAGAAAAAAATGCAGCTAATTCTTGTATTAACAGGCAAAACTTTCATAAATTTTTAGTAGGTGATTTTTAAACTATGAAGATCTTAGAATTAGGTGAATGTCTTTGTTTTAATGTCCCTCACTCAATAATTCGTATTGTTATGTATGATGGATACATTTTTCACGGTCAAAATAAATTTCAGATATGTTGCATGTAAAGTAGTATTTGTGAAACACAGAACGCTTTATGTTTCATACAGAGATGTGGTGGTAGTCTACCTTAATCATCATTTTGCTTAATATGTAGAGCCTTACATATCATTCCTAGAGCGAGTGAAGTGAGGTAATCGTTAAATAACTCAGACAATTAGACAGGAAACGTTGTGGAGTTTTCATCATTTTGCTTCATATGTCAAAATATCAGAAATACGTTTAGTTAACAGTATTTGCTACAATAGTTATTTGTAGTTTATAAAGGGGAAATGGGGTTTATATGGAATATGCGCTTGAAGTGAATCCAAGGCAAAAAAGTGTTAAAAAAGAGCAGAGGAGCTATAGATACAGTACTGGTGGATAAACAGAAAGCACATACATAAGTGGTTTTTTTCCCCCCTCCTTTCTGAAGGAAGAAAACTACAGTGAAAAGAGGAATGCATTGAACTAACTTATGACCAAGGGAATGCAGAATAAAGCAGCAGAAGAAAACAGCTTTGTGAGACAGGGTTAGCAATCATCTTAAGCACGTAAGTATTTGTATGTGTTCCCTACATTTTCTGGGTAATCGCTCTTAGTGCAATAGTGTGTATTCAGAATTCTATTCATCTTGCACTTGCATTTCACCTTTTAAAAATTCATAAGCAAGAAGTTTTTTATTGTTCTCCCACAGAAGAGATGAAATCCAGAGGCTTGCAAAAGTCAGAAATACCAGTAGGAAATAAGAAAAAGATCATTTGGTTGTAATCTTTAAAACTAGAGTTATTCACTGAAGCCATTTTATAAGACAAGCATCTAGAACACCTTTGTTCCATGGGAAAATAATAAAATTGGTAGAAGAATGGTAGTCTTTCAAGAAAAAAAAAGAAAAAAGAGAGTGTTCGTGAGGCCCAGCAAAATTGTGATTTTTATCTTGGTGTTTGGTAGGGTGTTTTAGTCCTGTTTTTTGTAGCGCTCAAAAACCGTTAAAAAGCTGTTGTCCTGTCTTGAGATACGTGCTGAGAACATGTTGGCTATTGTAAAATCTCTCTTACCTCATTATATGTGTGATAGGGGGTATGGATCTGATTTGCATTTCATGAATGTTTGGGGTTCTTAGTGACAGGAAAATATCTCACAAAGTCTTTCATGGTATTAAAACTTATTTTCAAATGTATTTTCTTCTGTATTGATGTTGTATCAGTTAGAGAACAGAAGCCTGAAGAAATGACTTGTTTCGCCAAGCCTAATTCAGATAAAAGAGCAACACAACACAGATTGTTGTTATTAAGTGACCTGGGTTAGTAAATTTTGTTTTGTAACACCAGTGTAGTTAGTCTTGGTAATTATTGCTGTTCTGTCTGGCCAAGCAACAATTTGCATTTAATTGTGAGGTAAGGTTATTTTTGACAGTGGCACATGTTATGTAGTCTGTTTTTATCAGGTTAGAATAAGCTTAATTCCCATTTCTTTTCTTCCTAGGAAATGCCTTAAATGCCTGTTTAAAACAAAGTCCATGTTTAGTATTTTTCATTTTCATTGCCATCGTTATCCGAATAATTTATCATAGAACCGTAGAATGGTTTGGGTTGAAAGGGACCTTTAAAGGTCATCTAGTCCAACCCCCCTGTTGTGGGCAGGGACATCTTCAACAGGATCAGGTTGCTCAGAGCCCTGTCCATCCTAACCTTTAATGTTTCCAGTGATGGGACGTCTACCACCTCTCAGGGCAAGCTGTTCTAGTGTTTCATCAGCCTTAGTGTAAAAAATTTCTTCCTATAACTAGTCTAAATGTAACCTCATTTATTTTAAAACCATCACCCCTTGTCCTGTCACAACAGGCCCTGCTAAAATGTTTGTCCCCATCTTTCTTATAAGCCCCATTTTAAGTACTGAAAAGCTTCAATAAGGTCTCCCCAGCACCTTCTCTTCTCCAAGCTGAAGAACCCCAACTCTTTCAGCCTGTCTTCACAGAAGTGCTCCAGCCTTCTGAATGTCTTCATGGCCTTCCTCTGGACCTGCTCCAGCAGGTCCATGTCTTTCCTTTGCTGAAGACTCCAGAGCTGGATGTGTTATTCCAGGTCGGGTCTCACATGAGCGAAGTAGAGGGGTAGAATCACCTCCCTTGACCTGCTGGCCATACTTCCTTTCATGCAGTTCAGGATGTGGTTGGCCTTCTGAGCTGTGAGTGCACATGGCCAGCTCATGCCCAGTTTTTCATCCACCAGTACCCCCAAGTCCTCCACAGGGCTGCTCTCAATCCCTTCATCCCCCAGCCTGTACTGATACCAGGGGTTGCCCCAACCCAGGAGCAGGACTCTGCACTTGGTCTTGTTGAACCTTATGAGGTTCAGATGGGCCCACTTCTCAAGCTTGTCCAGGTCCCTCTGGATGGCATCCTGAGGATTTGTATGAGTATAAATACTTCAAAAATATTAATTGAACTATATTAAGTGAAAAATGGCAACACTTGCANTAAATACTTCAAAAATATTAATTGAACTATATTAAGTGAAAAATGGCAACACTTGCAGAATAACATATTCACGGAATACTATTGATAAGGTTTACTTGTAGTGCAAATACTGGAGTCTTGTTCTGCTTGAGAAGAATGTCTTGAGAGAAATGAAGGAATCTAGTCTGTGTTCTTTCTCTATAGTGTCAAAACTAACCAGCTTTAAGTTACGTTTGTAGACTTATATGTGGTTTTGTTAACCTGATTAAATGTTTTTAAGAATACACTTTTAAAAACCTTCATGGTATGTGTTTTTTAGGAAGGATGAATAACTGAGAAATACTTGTAACTGTCTATCCAGAAGATAATGATTTTCTGTCAGTATGTTCAGCTTTAGTACTATTAATAATAACATTAAGTTCTTACATGCTATTTTTCATCCAGGAATAAAAAAAATGCCTTAGGAAAATTCATTTCAGCTCTGTGTCACAGTAAGACTCATGAAGTGATTAAAGTAAGGACATCAGTGCAGAGAGAACCCTGATGTTCCAGGCTGATGCTCAAACCAAACAATCAATATTAATTTTGGGTGCAATAGGACCTGCACAGTTCATCCAGGAATACACAGCAGATCAAAGCTAGTGATCAGGCAGCGCATTTCCTAGTAGGGGTCATTTAGAAACAAAACAGCTCCTCAAGTCTGAGTTCTGAGTATTTCTAAGGAGGCCAAAAAAAGAACACTGGCAATATCCATGAGCTCTCCAAAGAGTAAATGTGTGTTACCTAGTAAATGCTGCATAATATAAGTACTCAAAGCATTGCAAAGAGTTATTACCATAGCAGATCTATATTATAATTAAATTAAGGGATGTAAACCTTTATGTGTTTCAAAATAGGTTCAGTTTGCAACATAGTAAATGTTACTGCTTACTAGTTGGATGTGTTTGTGCATCACTAGAAGACACAGTTAAACTCAACAAACAGGGTATTTGTGGTAGAGCAAGTGAGAGAGAGGGTTATATTCAATGACATTGCAATTACTATCCTCAAGTGCTTTGATCGAGTTAGGCATAACACTTCAATAGAACAGTCAATAAAAATGTGTACTATATAGGGTGATGGTGTATGTGGGAGCTATGTATCTGGGAAAATAGAAGAAATCCCAGTGTATTTTGATGTTGTCTTGGCTTGAACTTTAATGGTTACACAGGTCCGTTATCTTGTATTTGTCTGAACATCTGTATTATATGAGTGATGCTCTTTTAAGCTTTTGATATGTGCTGTTCTGTCTTCATTGACTTATGAATGATCACAAACATGGAGATAATGTTTTATGCCAGTTCATTTAAGAAAAAAGAAAAAGAGGATGATCATTTGTGAGTTAAATAAAACAGGTTATATAGAATCCGTTTCTATATCCCTACTGTCAGCTATTTCCTCATCGAAGTAAGTTAACTGAGTATGCTATTTAATTAGGGGCAAAATAGTACGCTTGCTGGCATAGACTTTTACTGAGTGACCTATACACTAAACTTGTTGCACATAACTAACCCTCCTGAAGTCCAATTTTGCCTTAGTTTTTAGTAAAGATGATGACATTAAAGGTAGTGCAGTTGCTGGAAAATAGTGTATGGTGAAGCTTATTGCCACATCTAGAGTTAAGACAAAAGAATGTTCTTTGTCTGAATTAGAACCATGTAAATAGCTATACATTTTATAATAGTAATTTTTATTAGTAATATTTTAAAATACTTTTAATAGGTCTTTAGTACCAGAGTTTCCATATGACTGAGGGATGGCAAATGTAGCAAATAAGCCTTTTAAAGAAGGGTGAAGGGGGACAGAGGTTGCAGGTAGCTATAGCCCTGTTAGTCTGACCCTAATAGTATGCAAGGCTTCAGAAGAAATTTTGAAGATGCAGCAATACATAATGATTACAATAATAAATACAGGAAACACAGTTTTCTTTTTTCAAAGGAAGAAAACAGCAACTGTACTAAAAGAAGACACACCAAGCTAATCTATGACCAAAGGAATGCAAATTAAAGCAGACAGAAACCGTTAAAATCAAAACAGCTTTTTTTTTTTGATAAGGGGTGGGAACATATAAATTGTATTAGTACTTCTTTGTGGTTTTCACTCTTTTAAAGTAATTGATCCAATTCTGTATTCTTGCCAAACTGTATATGGGGCACTTATTTCCAGTGATCAGTGATCTTGCTATTTTTTATTTCAATGTGGTTTTTATCTTGGAGCATGAGTATAAGTAAACTAGCCACTTGTAGCTAAACTGGAAGCCTTTGTAGCTTTTTCAATGTGAGTATGTGCTTATGGCTTTGCAAGGTTCACTTACATCCTGATAAATAATCATCAGGTTGAAAAATTCTTTGGGACTTTTACTTGTCTGTAACTGATTCAATATTTCAGATTTCTATTGTTACTGGAGAGTTGCCTGAGTTACCTTTAGTCATGAACTTCTTACCTTCACAGGCAGTGCAGGTTTGTTATTAGGTGATAGCTTGTAGCCGTCAGCCATTATGAGTTTTCCATGCCACATCGCTTCTGTATTTAGAGACAAATTGTTCCCCCTGATTCTACATTAAATAAAGCAATTTGCCTGGATGCATCAGCAGTTTGAAACAAAGTAAGGCAAAAGAAGTTACCTCTTGTGAATTCTAGATTCCTGTAAAGAGAGTTAAAATTGTGAAGAAGTCATCAGTAAAACAGGTGAAAAGCCAATTATTTGGAATTTTTTCCCCAAGCTTTATTGTCTATTGGTTTTTAAGCATAGTTACTTTTCTGACTTCCTCTCTAAGTGTAATGCTGGAAGTGAGGATGTAACGTACAACTGTCTTCTGCAGTCTTATAGAACGTATTTCACATAATTTTACTTCCACAAAACATCAGAGAAATATTCCACTGCAATTTGTGTTTTGTGTTTTTGAATGTTCAGTGTCTTGCTGAAATACTTTTTTCCTGGCTCACTGCCACAGGTCTGGAACTTCTTTTCCTCTTGATTCTAATGAAAAGGTGAAATCACAGAAGAGAAGGCTTATGGCCGTAGCCTTGTTCTTACAGACTGACAGGTTATTTTAATCATCAACCAAAGCATAGAAGCCCCTGCTTGTTACTGCAGCCTTCTCCACCTTTGGGAGCAATGTTCAGTGACATTAAGGAACTTTATGAAAAAAATGATACCACCTAATGAGCTATAAGATAGCAGGCATTTAAGATGAAGGCTAATACTGAAAGAGACTGGAGTTCTTTGTCTCTTCTTCCTTTTCAGTTTGCTAAGTTGGTGCTAGATTGTGCCTGTCTGTTGATCTCTCCAGAATAAGCAACGTGCAGCTATTATAACCCAGTGCCTGTTACCCTGTTTTCTCAAGGGGAAGTAATTTGCTGCACAAAGGTGTAGTGTGCCTTCTCCTCTGTTAGCATAAGTCTTTTCCACCCCTTCCTTGATTCTTCTACTCGCTTGTTCGTGAGAATGTGTGTGCATGCCTGTGTACAGCCAAACAAACACTGACATCACTCATCTCATCGTTGTCTCTTTGGAACACTGCAGTAATATTACTTCATTGGTTTTGCTTCAAAGCTTAGAACTAGCTAGAATCTGAACTTTAATACATAAGTAGTTCATTTCATAAAGAGATGAGTCATTTAATATATACGTGATCCACTTATGAGTTGGAGCAGTAGTGACATTTTGTTTTTAAGGAGAACATAGGTTAGAGTTTAGCCCTTAAACTCTTTGCAAAAAGATTTAATGCATTTTCTTTTTGTGTCAGTACAAACTTCTAGATTTAGATGTGCCACTTATTTTTATGGTTAAATGAGTTTAGACTCAAGGCACAAGGATCAAATTTACATATGATTTGCAAACATAGCTTGAAATGAAATAATGTACAAGTTCAAACCTACCACTTTCAAAACTCAGTACTTTATCTATACTCCATTAAATAGATTTCCCCTAGAGTCCTTATACAGTTGTAGCTTTGATTACAACTCTCCTAAGAGAGAAGTGGTCTGGCCCGTACCAATTTGACTACTTCAGGTTGAGAGGAGGATTTAAGATATCTCCATCGTTTCTTCTTTGGAAGGTCTTAAAGCTACAGAAATTTTGGTAAAAGCAAGGACACGGTTCTTAGACTCATCTCATCTGACTGGCTGCTGTGATTTGAGTAAGGCCAACAAAAAATTGGCAATCTCACTCCAAGATTCAAAACAACAGAAAGAGAAGTGTAAAATTCAAAGTTCTAAATATGGCAATATTTGGACTGCAACACTGAAAAAAGTGTACTTTACATGGGATCCCTCTGACATAGGCCAGAATGTGATAAATAGGTCCCTTCATTTGCTCTTTCTCTAATGAGTGACCTATCTGTCCACGCTTTGCTTAAAACCAGTTTATTAGTAGTTTATTTTCTCCAGGCCTCTTAATTTCAAAGTTATGCAACACTCTCTGTAGATCCAAGGCCACCTTTTTCCTAGCGATTAATTTAATTTCAGTTCTAGTGATGGTTGTGCCTGGGTGAAATGGGTTCAGGTTATAGCCACACGTTGAATTTCAATTCAAGTGTGTCCTCTGTAGGTAACTAATCTGTTCGTCATAATCAACATTTATTTCTGTTAACAATTAATAGATTGCACCATTGCTTCTTTCCCAAGATTGGCTAATTGTGAAAGAGTCCTTCTGATTTGCTGTGTTTTAGTTCACATTCTAGTGATTCAAAAGGCAATTTAATGTCTCATGCTTACCGAGTGAAAGGTACATTCAAGGTGTTTGAATGTTCATGTGCAATTCCTGTTGGTCTGCACATCTGGTCCCAACCATCTGATTTATCTATACCTTTCTCTGTTACTGCTTCTTGGGGTATGGAAAAGAATGTCTTTGCTGAGATGACTGGCACAAAGTGTCCATGCTGTGCCTACATATCGGTTTGGGTCCCTAGCAAACATGTAAAAGGGTGTCTTAAGATGCATGAAGCCCTGGCAAGAACATGAACAACTTTCAGATCTTGGGCAACTTGTCCCCAGGCGCCTTGGCCCTCAGCTTCACCAAGTTCCTGTATTTTTCTTGGGCTAACAAAGGCACAACTAGCTTGGGCGAGTCTGTGGAGGACTACTTCAGAGCTAAAAAGTTTTCTCTGACTGTCCCTTTAATATTTTGTCAGAACAGTACTTTTATGTACCACAAAATATGGATTAATGTGTACAAAATCCTTTCATACAGTTTTATTAGTGCCAGGTGCATAGTAAGTTCCCAAAATTAGATCAGTTCCCATGATCAGCGTTCAACTAATTTAGACAAAAAGTATTTGTTCCATTCTGTCACATTTTTGAAGCATGAGGGAAGGATCTAAACAAGTTCTTTGTCTTTTTAAATGAGAAATTATAAAGATACCAGGTAATTTATAGCAAGATAAGTCTATTCTTTAGAAGTGTCTTAAAGGGAATCTCCCTCACCCTTCCCTGAGTGGGAACCAAAAAATACCTTTTAAGTGATTGTTCCATTCAGAAAATGACTCAGTGGAATACATTGTTCTTATTTATAGAATAACTTTTGTAATGCATTTTAAAAAGAAAAGGAAGAAAATTGTACTAAAATGATGCATTTTGCAGTATGAGTGAAAAGTGTAGGAATGATCTTTTGTGACGAAGTTGTGCAGCAGGTAGGAAATGTAAGTACCTAAACAAAAATCTCACTATTGAGCAATGAGTAAGATTGCAGACAATAACATCCAGGCCTGATGGTACCAGATTGGTGAAGTGGTTCAGTTGCTGCTGCCTCTGTACGTCAGCTTCCTATGCAGGCTGAGATTCTTCCTGTGCACACACTTGATGGCTTTCCTTGCTTATGTGCTGCACTGGGAATCGGCCTGATACCAATTTTTGCATGATTGCATTTGTGGCAACACATTGGGCAATAATTTGCATAGCCAAATGCTCGCTTGCTGAACACGGGTGAGCCTAGGTGGCACCTCACAGATTGATGTTTTGCCTGTCCACGCACCGACATGGTTTAAGTTTGGCCAGGACCACAAGGAAGTGGCTCCTGTGCCAGTGATTCCCATCTTTCACTGCTGTTCCTCTGGGCTTAAGTTACAAGAACTGTGAACTGGCTTGGCATTTTAGTAGGAGCTTGACTTGGGCTCCAGAGTACATGAACAAATAAAAAGGTTAAGTATGGTTAGGCGATGGTGTATAAGCTTGTATAAGCTCTGAAGGTTGTGTTTATTTTATGTATGGGTGCGTATCCACTGTCACTGACTCATTTGTAGTTTCCATCATCTACACTTCTGCTCCATTGCTCCAGCTGTAGCAAGATTAGCTGCGGGTTGCTGTCGTTAGAGTGCCTTTGAACATTGCATTCAATACCTGTAGCAAGCACAGTCAAGAGGTACTTGATTTTCCTTTTGTTACTGCATGTTTATTTTCATCGACCTTCTCATTTAATTTTTTTATCAACATTCATTCCAGGTAAAAGGAGATCACTAGGACAAACAGGGCAAGTAAATAAATAAAAAACTTTGTGATCAAAGAATATTCCTGGATAGTCTAGTAAAAGAAAAACTTTGCAAGAATCCGGTGTTTGTTACTGTGAACATACTTTTAGCTTGTTTCTTTTTTTCCAAGGAATCTAGAATATTTGCTCTTATTTTCATAAGGTGAGAAAAAACAAAATCTTGTGTTACCTCCAACATAGTAACAGCACAGGTGATCAAATTACTAGAATGCAGTTACCTTCCTCTGCCAAAAGAAGTAAAAGGCTTTCATTGTCTCTTCCCTATTTGTATTTTGTTGGTGAATCATGACGTCTATATTCAGGATATTAATTAAAAATACAAGCTGATGGCAAGAAAAGGTTTTTTGAAAGTAAGTTTCTTTTACCACATGTTAACTTACTTATTGTAAAGATTAGCTGGTAGATTGAGTAGTAAAATCAACCCTGGGCACTACTGAAGGATATTTCTATTTAGGTCTGCCAAGAAAAAAGCCAAAACCTAGCTTTAGGCTCTTCATTGCTGTGACATTTCTGTGCTGTCTAAAAGCTAACTGTAATGCAAGTACAAAAAGAATACTCATTAAGTTTGATTAATTATATCATAGATAAATCTATTTGACATGCAATTAACTTATATCACACAAGCAACAAATGGAGTTATATTTTCTAATATCAAATTAATAACAAAAGTTATATAACATTTAAAGGTATTTTAAAATAAATCTGGATTAAATTGCAAGTAATAGCAAAAAATTATTAACTGGTTAAGTGACATCAGTATGAAAGTGAAAGGGTTGGATGAGTTGTGATACTGCTACAGAAAAAAGGAATTTTCATTACTCTTTCCTGACATGTAAGATTTCACAATTTAGTGCTGATTTTGGTTACAAATTTTCTATACTTTTTGTCTTAATAACGGGTAGTTTTCTTTGGTTTGGGTAACCATGTGGATATACTTTATTTATGAAAGCTGAACCATAGATGCAATCCTCTCCCTTTGTTTAGTGGTGGTACAATGTGTTGGATGCAGATGTGGTTTAATGTGTATTCTGCTTCAATTCCTGTCTTGTTTATTGTTGTGGTAGGCTGTTAAATAGCTACTGGGTCTTCTCTAAGGCAGTGTTTATCTTCAGCAACAAATGATACAACTTAGAATAATTTTTTAAAAAAATCTTTTGGCATATTGTATCAATCAGCTGGTTCTGTCTAGAACATGAAACTCTTATTGCTTTTTTAAATAAGTCAGTTAACAAACTGAAACCAATCAGTTTTGATTTAAAAGCAGGTGCGTGTTATTGGAAGGGAATAGGCAGATACATTTTTGTGATGTGATCGTTTCCTTTGACTTTCAAAGCATCTTGGCGTAGCAGAAGCTCAGGTAGAGAGGAATGGCGTGCAAGAGCTTGGGAATGGGATTCCTTGTCATTGATTGTGATTTGAGCATCAGAATAAAAAACTGTGTTGTTGGAATATATATATTTCTGTTGTTGTGGTACCTAGTTTCCCACTGTGCTCAGGCCCCTGGTCATTGCATGTAGAGAATGGAGAGATAATGTCTGCTATGCAGTTTGGTGGGAGTGTTGTCCGTCACACAGGCAAAAAGCAGCGTACGCCCTGTTCTTTCCATGGGTGTAATAACAAGCAGTTCAGTGAGTACAGATATAAACTGAATATATTTGTATGTATAGATCCAAACATTCATACACAGACATAACTGGGATTAAAATACATAGCTAACAGAAAAGGTCATATAATTTCTACGTATATAAAGGCAGGAACTCAGCCAAATGTTCCTACAGAGAAGAGCTAAAAAAACCCTGTTGTTTTCTCAGAAACAATGGGTCTGCTAAGGGATTAAAATTGAAACGAGAGTTCAGACTTTGCAGGTACTTGTGTCTGTGAAGGAGTATAACCATCAGTGCCCCAAATTAAAAGTTCTTTTCAAGGAATCTCAGTGGAATGACACCTCCTGATTTCTGTGGAGCCAAGAGAAGAAAAATAATGTTTACATTTTTATACTTCAGTCCTTTAAAATGTCTTGCTTCCTGCAACAGAGGAAGCAAAAAGGGCACATAATAGACTTCCTTTTGCACATGGAACAAAGCTGGATGTAACTTTTATCCTTGGCTGCTTTGTTGCTCCCCAACTCTATCCCTGTGAACAATCTGCCACTACTCTGTGCCAGCAGGAGCTTTAGAAGGCAGCCATCTGCACTGGCTGCTATGTTTGGGACTCTCTTAATTCCTAATCTACTGGAATGGAGATTTCACTCTGTGTCCAGAAATCCCAGCCATCGTGTTTAGGGGCTGGGGCAGGGTATAGATCTCACAGCCCCTAGTTCTGCTGCTGAGTGAGAAATGGCCATTTACTCCCATATTGGGGAGGTGAATACAGCACCTATCGAGTCTACCCTTAAAAAGTACACAAAAGTTCTACTATAATTTCATGTAAGTACTGCCAAATAAATGAGGGACTTTGAGGAAAATTTTCATAGTAATGTTTTAAGTGGGTCACTTAAGTTATGCAATTCACTGGAGAAAAAGTGAAGCTCTCAGCCACAATAAAGGGTCATCAGATGTTTCTATAGTGGCAGTACTGAAGAGGGTCCCGTTGTGCTATGCAAGTGTGGAAAAGAGACAATGCTTGTCTTCGATGTGTTTTCACTGCAATAAATCATACTTAAACTGGAGCTGTATCTGCAGTACGCCAAAAGAAAAGGCTATATTGATTAATTTAGAGACATCAGGCAGAGCTTTCTTCTCTTTAATTCAATCCTGCAAAATACGAATTCTCCCACGTGCTTTCTAGACTCTTGGCTCTCATGTCTTCCTGTTTCCCTCCTAGAAGTTCACTTGTGTCTTTATTATGAGCCCTGACTTTGGGAAGACTGTTATGGTATTGCCTCAGAAACAGAGAGGAGATCTTCCCAAATCCCTTCTGTTCAAGGAGAAAATTACTTTACAACAGTTACAAGGTTCTTCTGCCTCTTCAGTGAACTCATTGACCTGTCTTTTCCCCCTACCTTCTATGTAACAGATGAGTTGCAGATTGATGGAGGCCATTTCCCCCAGGAAGGTAGCATGTTTACAACAATCTGGTTTTTTGACAGTCTTGTCTAGTTCATTATACTTAATTGGTATTTCACCTGGTTTTCTCATCCTGAACCATTGTTCCATAATTGCCATTTTTAAAAGACAAAAGTGATCATAGTGATTTTCTCAGATGAGTCATGGAAGCCTCTCTGAAGATACGATAGCGCATTTATTAATCCAAGGGACTAGATATGGGAGGCATCAAACATTAAAGATTGTCTGTGTCCTCTATTGAGGTATGTACAATTGCACTTCATTGTAATAGTCTACAAATAGTGAATTCTCCTTTTTTCATTAAGAAATAATAAAAGCAGATAGTGCCTTCTTGGGACCTGTTACCAGAATAGTTTTGGCCTTTTCTCAAGGTTTTTTCAGTGCTGAGCAACAATTGCATGGGTTGCGTTGTCTGTACAGCTTTCTTTCTAACGGTGGGATCATACACAGTGCTTAAGTCAGATACACGAAGGAGTTTGTCATCAGAAACCCAGAACTTCAAAATTTGTCAGGAAACATGTAGGATGGGGAGTCTTTAATTAGATTTTAAGTAGAAAGTTGAGTTTGACACCTTCCTTTAAGTATTATGTCCAACAAGGACAGAAATCCAGGTCACTGCCAACATAGGCTTGTTCTGCACTGGGGAACATTTACAGAACATTCCCACTATTGCATCTCCACTGACATTAGTGATATGAGGAGCTGCAATATTCACAGCTCTCCAGCACTAGCAGCTGTTTCAGCGCTGTGTTAATTAGATTGGCACTGAGCTGGTTTAAGAGACATGATGCCACTGACAGCTGCTGGGGTGCCATCAACACTAAGGCTGCCAGCACTGATAAAGCTGTAGTCACGTTGGTAGCTGTGGCAATTATTTGCAGAGTTCTCCACAGTAAGTAAAACTGAGATATGTGGGCTGAAGCTATAGTACGTATATGAATGTATGTGATTTAACTTATTCCCTGTTTTCCTCTAGCATCCTACTCACATGTGTATGCTTTCCTGGTCCTTTGTGAAAAACTGAAAGTCTCATGAATCATGTATCTTCTGGTTTGATATAGTCTTAGATGAGGGAGAGTGGAGAGAACAGGAAAGCTTGGTATTTAGGATCAAGGATGTGAAGCACAATCACGGAATCATAGAATGCTTCAGGTTAGGAGGGACCTTAAAGATCCCAAGTTCCAACCTCACTGCCATGGGCCTTCCCCTAGACCAGGTTGCTGCATCTGGGTAAGAGTTTAATAGGGAAAATAATTATTGCATCGTGCAATCTGTGAAATGGTGACTAGTTGTGTGCTGACTGTTAAAGTACTTTAAAAGCCTTTCAGTGCCCAGCTCAGTGGTCTCATCCACATGTGATGTACGTGATACCTGTTTTCCTCTTCGAAGCAAGATATGTTTTCATGAACCATATTTCTAAGGAAGTATAATTTACAAATATAAATATAAAGTAAATATAAAATAATAAAGA
>JAHREE010000352.1:1828738-1885311 GCA_033628505.1 Tringa tobata | reverse complement strand
AGAGTAAATATAAAATAATAAAGATACATTATTATAAATTACATTATTATAAATTTATAAAAATAAGTAAATATAGAGTATAATTTGTAAAGGAAGGGGGTCTGCATTTGAGAATGTGTCAGATCATTCATTTTTTGTACATTTAAATTTTTTGTCATTCTTCTTAAACTTTTAAAAGGGTAGAAACACTTCATTGAAACTATAGGTCTAATCTTTATTTCTATTTTCCTTACTCCATTTACTTAAATTACCATTGTTCTTGACGATACTTCCTTTACTGGAAATTAGCACTGCTTGGCTTGACTGATATGTGAGGTTTCTTAATAAACTCTTTGAAGGATAAGCGGTTTACAAAATACTGTTGGACCAATAAAGAACATTATTGTCCCCATTCTGTTCCTTTCTAATACTATTACATTTGAATCAACAAGGATGAGATTTTTTTAGAATTAGCTCTTGGGGCTCATATTGAAATAATTTTGAGACAAGTCACTTCTACAAAAATTTGCTTCTGTGCATGCACAAACTTGTAAACAAATAAGAACAAAATTGCATAAAGAGTCTGTTTAAACCATCCTGTACTCCTAAGAGTAGTTTAAAGGAGATTTCAGATACTTTTCCACAGTTACAGAAGTCAGGAACGTGCTTTTTTAAATTGTGTGAAATACAGACAGAAGGTAGCAAATGCCTTTTTTCCGCATCTTATTTTCATGTATGTAGCAAAACTGGCATGGCTCCCTCTGCGGCCGTGCCTGTACCCATACAGAGGACCAAGTTA
Source organism: Tringa tobata (assembly GCA_033628505.1). Classification (NCBI taxonomy): domain Eukaryota; kingdom Metazoa; phylum Chordata; class Aves; order Charadriiformes; family Scolopacidae; genus Tringa; species Tringa tobata. Next base: position 1,884,533 of record JAHREE010000352.1, on the reverse strand, counting down.
ATGCCCATATCCTTTTCCAGACAGATGCATGCACATTTAGGCTAAATGAAATACTCATTTGTGGCTAAATTGCCTGTGGCAAATATTCAGAAGACCTCTACTGGTTGGTTGATAAATTGTCTACTCAGCCATGAGCATGCTGGTTTCTAACAATTGTTTTACTCAACCACAGAGGGTTTTATCTTTAAAAGTCCAATAGTCTAAATTTGGTAAATTTTCTTGAATATGAAGGAAAATGCCAGCCTTTTATACTACTTTGTATAAAATAACTGACAATTCCTTTCTACTTGCTGTAAATAAAAATTCTCATCTTTTTGAGGAAAGCCTATAGCTTTTAAAAATGTAATACATATGTCCAGTGTAGACTAGTTGTGTTGATTACTTTGTTGTATTTACAGCACAAAATAAAAATAGCAATGTGTGTGAGAGAATTTCCGATGGAGTAATCGGAAGGTGGTACATGTGAATAAATACTACTCCTTCACTCTTGTATATTTTAGTATGTATTACCTGCACTGGGAAGTGATAAAAGCAATTGTAAGCTCCAGTCAGTTGAGACCATAAGAAAATTCTAACGACAAGCCTTCAGAAAAAGTGTTTATGATATCATATGACAAGCATATTCCCTAAAAATCAATATAATTATTTTACTGGATAAGGCCATGATTTAGCTCTGCTCTTGTTCTGTGTAGATAATTTCTAGTTCTTAAGCCTCTGTAGAACTGTACACCCTCTTGTGAAGTAGACGTGACCTATCACATGCTGTTCTTTGTCTTTTTTTGTTCTTGAAAATATCATCCTTTAATAAGTGTATATATTTATATTCGGATTCACAAGTAACCATGAAATATTCATGCGTGTATAAAAAAAGGGACACTTGATTTTTCACCTAACCCCTTAACTGAATTCAATAGTGAAAGTTTACTAAAATTAGTGAATTTGGACTAAGGTTTTCCGTGGTTTGATAAAGACTACAATTTTATAAATCCATACTGTTGCAATGAGAACCTCGGATGACCTAAATTGTTATACTTACTCTTGTGCGTGATATTTTGAATGTGAAAATAATTGAAGATTTCTATAAGCAGGGGCTGCTTAGTGATTTCACAGTATATTCCTACCCCCTGTTACCTTGTGTTATTCTTAGTCCTCCTCTTCATTTCCAAGTCCTTTTCTCAAGAGATTCCATCTTTTTTCTTGCTAGGAAAGTGTATAGTTTGTGACTGTGACACTGCAAAACTTTTTTTCACAGTAAGATTAGACCCACAAGAGCGGAAGATTGATACTATTAGTAGTAACAGTTTTTTCCATATGCAAAGGAGTAATCAAGCCTGACTTAAATACTTGCAGAGTATAAAAAACTTGAAGAGTTTTTCAGTGATTTTTGGCTCCTGGACATATAATATATACATAGAAGAACTGAAGTCAGCCACTGGACAATAGCTCTCAGCAAGCATTGTCTAGAAGGTGCTCTGAAGATAAGAGGGATGAAGGCATGATGGAAACATTTAAAGGGTCGGATATACAGCCAGTCTTCCTCATCTCTCTCTGTTCCCTTTCCATTCATTCTTCTGACTCTGCTCCAGAATTCATAGTCATAGCACCAAGGAAGTGATTGAAAGAAACCCAAAACAATTCTTCACAAAATGTTTTCAAACCTCAAAGTGTGTGGAGAAGGAAAATGAAAGAAACATGACAAGTATCTAATTCAGAATTTCTAATTAGAAATGGAAGTAGAAATTGCACACCAGAAGGCAATATGGAATAAAAATTTTTAAAAAATCAAAAATTCAGGGTTTTACTTCAAGTTAAAGAATAAACAATGGTTTATTCTGATTAGTCTCTGACAGGCAGTATTACTTTGCTTGCTTTCTTACAAGACAAAAAGAACTATCAGAAAAAAATACTGTGTTAAGAACAATATTCTTTCAATAGCTACTGAAAATTGTCATGCAACTGTCATCTACTTACGATATTGCGTGTAAACAAATTAACAATGGACTTAAGTTTAAGACCAGCAAGGAAGAATGGTAAGGGTAATATTAAGTATGATTAACTGGGTCAGTGAAGTACTTTGGGTAGGAATTTAATTTAGTTACTTAAATTGAAGCATTTTTGGTAGGATTTGAAATGAAGTGAACTCAGCGCTAAAGTGAGAATGGAGAGCATGAGAAAGCAGAAATGGAAAAGTATCTTTTTACAGTAATGTGGGACCAGTTGGTGTAATCTGCTCTTGCTGATATGAAGCTACAAAGCTGAGACTGTTTTTTTAGCCAGAGCATGTATTTTAAAATGGCTTCTAACAGCAATAAAGAATAATGATGATCTCAGATACTGGCACTCATACTTTTATCTTCAGCAAGCCCAGCAGGGAATCTGGGAACTGATCCAGATTCTTAAACATAGCTATCTAGTGCCACCTTATATGTCCTTGAGTATCTGAGGAGCCTGGCTGGCAGGTAAAGGAGTGGATGTCTTGTAGGATGTGCTTCTGTAGAAGCTGCTGGAAGCCTGGTTGGGAGACCCATCACATACACAATGGGATATAGTAGCAAATGCTTATGTTCTCCCTACTAGAGGTATCTGATTCCTCTCCCTTGTTGAAATACTAGAAATACAGTGAATATTTCATTCATAGTTTTTTCAACAGAAGCAAGATTAAAGTGCAAGTTAAGTTTTTTCTTCAGAAATCAGTGTCTGAAGTTACTGTTGTATCATAAAGGCTTTCATTTTTACCTAGACTTACCTCTTGCCAAACGTCTGTCAGAGTATTAAGTCTTACTTCTACCTTATGATACACAAAATGCGTATGTATCTAGACGCAAACTGATAACTGAACTACAACATGCATTAAGTGCAGCCATTAATCTATCTGCAGAGATAGCACTACCGTCATTCTTCAGTAATATACTAAATTTAACGCTTAACCTTTCCCCCTGACATAATTCTGGCCCCCAGCCAGATAGTTCTGCAGGTGGTGCTGTGGGAAGTGTTTGCAGTTTGGAGATGGGACTGGAAAGGGAGTGAAGAAGGAACAGCTTCATTCCTCTTCAGCTTTTCCCAGAACAGAAATACCAAGCCATCTCTTTCAAAAATTATTGGTAGTATGAGTGGGTTTTTTTTTTTAGGAGGAGAACTCTCTTGAATACATGATACTCATCTCCTTGGAGCACTCACCCAAGGATCAACAAGTATATAATAAATGGAGGGTGCCTTACTCATCTGGTGGTGCTTTTAACCCACTTTCACATACTGTGAATGACTAATATTTATTTTTCATGCTATGTAATTAGACTTTTGTTTCCAGTAATAAGAACACATGGGACAAGAATAGCAGCAGAAAAGAATAGCCTGGAAAAAAATAATGAGAATAAAAGTGAATTCACATAGAAATTAGTGGACATTAACAATAGAATTTCCTGCTCAAAGGCAGAAAAATGGAAGTTTTCTGCAAATGTCAAGTAATATATGAACTGATTTGGTGGTGGGATATTGGTTGATTGGTTTGGTTTTTTACTTTTTTGAAGATTTGTAGCTGTTTGCATCAAATTGGTAGAGGGTGCCAATGTTTCAGCACAATGCTTTTTCTGAACTGGCAGCTGGTTTGTTACGTTGGATGGCCATCATGTTGCCTTGGCAGCAAAATTGTGGTGTAGTTCAGAAACTGGAGTGGCCAGAGGTATTTGCGGGAAACATCAATTTTATGCAAGATTAGTTGCTTGCTATAGTAATTTGAAAAACAAGAAAAGTATTAAGGGCTAGTGTCCCCTTTCCTGAATTACATGAAATGTTTGGAAGTTGAAGGCCCCAGCTGGTCTTAGATTTTCAAAAACAGAATATTCAAAAAGTCACCCTCTACTTGAGCATCTGCAGATTTCTGGGAAGTGCACTCGTGAACTCTGTACGGCCCGTGGATCCTGCACCGTGCTGGATTCTTTGCCCCTGGAGCTATTGTCCAACACGCTCAGTGCTCAACACTATATAAATGCAAAAGCAAGAGAAGCTCCTGTGGGCATAAGTCCAAAAGGACTAAGCCTGAGGAGGGAAATGGAGGCAGAGGTCATGTTGGAAAGCCAAGTCAGAAGGAGAATCCAGTGAATTTGTGCCCTCATCTGAACGTGTTTGTCCCTGGATTCTAGTGACCAGTTGTAGCCCTGGTTACAGCACATTCTGAGCGCTAAGGATGGCTGCAAGGGTAATGTGGGGAAGTTTGTACAAGGCACTGGAGAATCTTAGCCTCCCTAAGATCCTTTTGAGAATTCAGTATCATTCACAAAGTGAAGCACTTGTTTTCTGCATTTAACATCATCTCAAAAACTTCCCTGCCCTTTGGTAGAAAGGAGTTTTCATTAAGCTTCTGCAGCCAAGTTCTAAGCAAGATACAGATACAAGTATTTCAGTGGGTTTTGATGGGTTTTAATTTTTAGGAAATTATTCAAATCAATGCCAAATTGTCATATATTTAATCTTTTTAAAAACCGCTATGATTAGAATAGGAGAAAAAGGCGTTTGGAGGTAGGTATATGTATACTATATGTGTATGTAGAAATATACTATCTCATACTATCCACTAGATGGACTCATGAATAGACTGTTGAGAATCAAAACTCCTGTTAAGGAGGAATATCTGCTGTTAAGCTACTGCCAGAGTTTGGCTCATAGCAGCAGAGTTGGGGAAAGGAGCTTCTGTGTCTGCACCTTCTGTCAGTGCAAGGACTACCGACAATTTGCCAGGAGAGAGGTTCTGGCTGGCACCCGATGCTCTCTCTAGTAATAGCGTTGAAAAGACCACAGCATATCCAGCCAAGAATCTTACATATTTCTGAATATACAAAGCATTATGTAAGTGCTTGAGGTAATTTAAATTAGACCTCTCATATGCGCTCAGAGTGCATGTAAGGGCGCCATATGGCCATAGAAGTGGGAAAGGTATGTGCTGAAATGCACTAATTATTAGCTTTAGCAGAAAATTGAATATTCTGCTTGAAATGACAGGCTTACAATCATTTTCTTATTTTTTTCCCAATCACAAGCTAAATTATTATCGCTCTTTGTGTTGGTTTGTTTTCTTACCATAACCAGCTGATTTTCACTTTAGTTTCTGTATTTGCTAAATGATGCAATACTTTCTCAACCCATAAAAACTGAACAGCTAGCAAAGGTATCAGCAGTAACCATTTCATTAAAATAATTCTCTTTAAATCACCTTGAATGTACAGCTGTAGCTGTGCCTACAGTAAGGGATAGAAATGACCTCCAGAGAACATCCTTGCATTTCCAGCCTGCACAGGGCTGTCATAGCACTGTATTATCTCCTTACTTAGTTCTGACATCAGAAACAAGCCAAAAAATAGTCAAAAGAGGAAATGGAAAAAGACATCAGCACAGCTTTGTGACTAATACTCTTATTCCAGCTTCTTTCTGTTTCATGCAGTGTGGAAGCTGAAGTAGATCTTCGGCAGCTGTAATGACACTGGGGCTTGACAAAGGTCCTGGTATAATTCACTGTAAAACTGAGTGGAGAATATACAATGACTCTATCTGATGCTTGATAAAATAGTCAATAAAGTCAGTGAGTAAGATGTCCCAGTAGTAACAAGACAATACAACACAGAAAGCAGAAGTGCCTTAGTCCTGTGAAAGAAGAGTAAACTTAATGGCAATAAATAATGAATGCTGCAAAAGAAGATAAACCTACCACAGCCATTCAATCCCCACAGCTGACTCTAGTTTATTAAAGAGAGCACCCTAAATGCTCTGATACTTTTGGGGAATTGGGTTAAACTTAACAGAGTTTTTCTTTCAAATACCAGTATAAGACCAAGTGGATCTTTTTTCGAATCTGTAGTTGTATATCAATACATCTTTCCATAAGTATTTTGTGATAAACGTGTGACAAGATTGATGGTGTAATATGTGCTGTATAAGTAAAAGTTGCCAGAATCATAGAGGTATAGGATTGAAAGGAACTTCATGAGGTCATCTAGCCCAGTATGGGTATATTTTCCCTGTATCATTCCAGATGAATTTTCCATTCTTTCCATTTTTTCCATTCTTAATGCTATGAATAGCTATCCTTTTCTTAGGAAACTGTCAAAGGCAGATTCCCCAGGCAATCTGTGACAGTAGTTCATTATTGCTATCATTGAAAACTGATTTATTTTTTAATCAGAACCCCCTCTCTGTGTCTTTTGTCTAATCAATTTTTGTGTCATTGAAAGTGTTCCTCTTTTTTGGCCTCCTTTCCTCTATTCTACAAAACCCTGCTTCAAATGATCATGACAGGTCTTGAGGAAGAAATCTTATATTTCAATCTAAGCCTAATATTAGTAGATACATCAAGTGGATTTGAGAGGCCAACTTCATTAGATTTTGAAATGAAATTGGGATTCACTGTTCCTTGCAGCCGTGGATGACTGATCACTCTCCACATAAAATCAGCCTATTGCTATGGTCTTCTGTGGGATTTTTGGCGCAGTGATGAGAAAATACTGTAAACTAAAGAAGCAAAGACATGCTCTAAGATACCACAAGAAGAAACAAGAAGTTTGCTGAGAGACTGTATTTTCTATGTGGTCTTTCAAATGCGAAGAATCAACAGTGAGAAGATGCATCTGTGAGGCAGGGTTATTAATTGAGTAATGAGGATCAAGGTCAAAATGTTTTAACTGTCTCAGCTGAAGGTGGAGGTTTGAAAAGCAAAGGTCCTTTGTATCTTAGCCAGGAAATACTAAGTAAGCCTTGTCTCTTGAAAGTTTGTTTTTGGCATAGAAATATACTGGTCTTCTAAACACCCTGGATGGGAGAATCTTTTGGCAGTTTGTGTGTAGTCTGAGTTTATGTACTAAATTATAAGCCCAATTTACAGAAGGCTCCAAAGCTACTATATATGCAGCTTCTTCTGAAGTGAACAAAGTACTGAATTTTAAAGGGGGGGTATTATAACAAAGTTTAAAAATTACTCTTTTTTTTTTTTATTTGGCTTTCTTGCATTTTTCATCACTGCGAAAATAATACAGTAGATAACACTGTAATTTTCATTGTCTTTTGAAGAGGTCCCTTTAAGGAAAAGGACATGTACCAGCTTGCAGCATTTGCTGTAGTCCTAATACTTAGAATGGAAGATAACATCATAGCAAGTTTCACCAACACAGGTGGTAAATGCCCTGGACTTTTACATCATGTATGTAGTCAAATTAATAATTTTCCTGATGATAAGGCATTGTTCTAAGAAAATGCTAGTGGAATTTGCTTGAAGGGGCATTTACACCATTCATGGGAAGGCAATTAACTAGCAGTCTGAGAAAGAGCAGCTGTTTAAGGACCTCAGCAATACATTAGGAACTGAAGATCTGAGTTCTGTATCCCACTGGCGTTTTGAGCTGTCTTGCTATGTCACTCCTCTGTCTGCCTCAGCCTTTGCTTCTGCTTAAGTGGAAACACTGTATGTATAAAGCACATGGAAAGTGAAAGGAACTAGGTGTTATCAGGAAAATATTGATACTAATTAACCATACATTTTTACGTAGTATGATATGACCCATACCTTTAGGAACACGTAAAATCAGTGTCTCGGGTAAGTGTTCTATATGTCATGGTCATGTGAGAGAAATCTTATGCTCCGTTTCTTTAACATTCTGGCAATACTTACCTGATGCTAAAGTAGCATCAGAAAGAAACCATGAGTTTTGCTAGATTCGTGCTAATGATATCTGAGTCACACTGCTAAGTCATTCCTACTCTGTCTTTCCAAAATCTGATTTAAAGCGATAGCTTCAAAAAACTCATTATGTGATGCAGAATGTTATCAACTGCAGTCCCCTGGCCTAGAGTGACAGCTGTAACCTGTATAAGGGGGTTTCATGTCTATAGTAGTCTTTATTGTCTCGTATTTCTCATACCTTTTCTCAGTGTTTCTCTGGGTTTTGTAGTGCTGTAGCGTGCTGGTCACAAAAATTAATAATCCATGGATTAGCACCCTTCCGTGGAGCGGTAAGACAGGCCAAGTGCAGCAGTAATTTTAAATACACTCCTAGTTTCTCTCACTAGCCCTTCTCTCTTACTATTCCTGCTGACCTGAGGTTACAACCAACCTTTTTTTTTTTTAATAATAACTATACATCTCAAGTAGTTGCATGAATGTATGCGTATATGGTGCTACAAGCATTTGCACCACTGAGAAAAATATAAATTATTTAGAAATGTTTGATAAAATTGCTAGATTGGGCAGCGTTCTGAATGTAGCACTATTCCCAGCTCACACTCCCACTGTCTGATGCTTTCCTTGGTTGTAAGCCTGTCCTTGAATGTCAAGAAAGCAGCGAGTACCAGGGAGTGGCAGTAACTGTAGTTCACTGTACTCATATCATTTAAGAATGCATCAGCTGTGACAATTTAGCAGCTATAAGAAAATATGTTAGTTTTTGCATTTATGGAATTCCTGCAGTTTTAAAGAGGTACAGTAAGTGTATTTCTGTTCTCTGTCCTACATCCTTGCTGATGCAAGGGGACTGGACACAGAGATGTGCACATTGTGTTGAATTAATAAGATGCTAACTGGCATTGCATTTTCTTGATTTTTAATGTTATTGAAGTTATTACTAAATTCTCTTAATTGCTTTTGAAAAATCTAGAGGTGTTTCTCTTGCCCAGCATTCTGGTGCTTGATCTCATCTGAAACTATATTTGGCTATATACCTATGTAGTTATATATAAAAGTATGTTGTAGTTAGTCCTTCTGAATAGAAGAAATTCTAAAATTGATGCCCCTGAGTGAGCTGCTGTTGAATGCACGAAGCTGTTCTGTGTGCTTGAACAGATGCTTCACTCATTAGTCAACGGAGAGCACTGAGAAACCTTGCATATGTGTCATGCCATTAGGAAAAAAGACCACACTCAATTGCTTGCTCCACTTAGTTTGGTCCCACAAAGGCTGTAATAAATCCTTGTTATTATGCTGAATTAGTTATTTCCTTTAGACGTTAAAATAAATCTGAATGATCCAAATAGGGTGACTTACAAAAAATCCAATTCAGATACATACACAGAGTCTGGAAAATAACTGTTGTGGTCTTAGAAGTACCATGTGAATTCTGAAAGTTTCCTATGGATTACTTCTGATCCAGGCCTAGTTCAATGAATTCCCAAGGTCTACCTGCCTGTAATATATTCAGAGATTTTTATCGAAGGGTATTGGCTAATCAAGCTATATCTAACTAAAAGGGGATATTGCTAGTTATGGATTGTTCTGGTGAATGTGAATAGTTGGGTGAATTACTGTGGTTGAGCTCTGTAGTGATAGTCTTTTTGGTGCAGTTGATTTTCTGAGCCCAAAACTTGATTATCTTTCCAAAGGCACACTGCAGATTCTTACTTCCTAGCAATACACAAAACCCCAGTGTTCTTTGACGAGCATCATGGAAAAGATACTTTTCTCTTGCAGTACCTGTCAATAAAAGTGGGTGCTTGAGTTAGTGAACTATGCAGTTCCATACAGGTGTCACTGACTACATGGAAGGCAAAGATCTATTTCAGGCCTGCATGTTAACTGAATAAAGTTGACTGTGTGAATATCCTGTTCAGCCTTTTGAAGTTTGACAGAATGTATCATTACTTGTGTTCTAAGTAGAAAAATCTATTTTACGTGGTGAAATGTATTGCTATATATGTGTCTGAAAAGAGACACAAATAAGGTGTGGAGGAGTATTTAATTACTTGCAATACTAGGTGTTTAAATTGTATAGCAATGCCCATTGTCACAATTTGCTCAGGCGTTTTGCTCCAGCATGCGAACTAATACAGCTGCTCATGTTTCCCCCTCAATTTGAAAGGAAACTATTTTCCAGTGACCTGATGAAGATTTAAGAGACTTTCCCTATTTGTTTTTTTTTTTTTCCTGTATGCCAAATATGTGATCTTCTGTTTACCATTACTTAGGATGAAAATCCTACTACAGGCTGAAGGAAACTTCTCTCAAACTGGGGTAAAAGAGGTCTTTTGGCAGCAAGATTTAGAGCAGAGGAGCCAGCCAGCAGGCAAGGCCCCTTTCTCTTGTATGGCTAGGTAGTTTCTTGAATAAGAAGGGAGGTAAAAATCCCTGTTGCAGGGTGATACAGCAGAAGAAGGAATATTTCATCTTTGGGGGCCACTTCCATTCCCTGGTACACTGCCAATGCTAACCTCATGGTGATGAGTATCCACCCTCCACAAGGCCCTACATGTCACACACAGGTTTCGGGTTTCCACTATGGTTTGGTTTAACTCGTTTAGCTTCAGGTACATGGTCCTGGTTTAGTCAAAGCTCTTATTTTCTCAGTTTACTCTCTGAACAGTTTTCTCTAAAGAGCAGTTTCTTTCCACTCTGGCTCAACCTTCATCCTATGGCCCTTTCAAGGGCTGTGGGATCCTTTAAAAAAAGGATGTCTATGTATTTATGCAGGGTGTGTTGTCTCTAATTTAAACAACTGAATATCTTGTGTCGCTTAGACGGAGTACAGCTGCTCATTTCTGTTTCAGTCAACCAGGCAGAATAAAATCTTGTAAGCTGAAAGTAGGTACATTAGCAAATGTTTTGGGAGTTGTTTAATACTATTCATGATGTTGATTTTCACTAATATGTTTATCTTAAACATTCCCTTCCTATTCTGGAGTGATTGTTTCAGGATACACTAGATTAAACTGAGGCAATTGAATGATGTAAGCCTTATTTTTGAGATAGACAGGTGCATGCTGGACTAGCTGTGGATTCTTATGGTACAAGCATAAAGCAGTATTTCAAATTCCTTAAATTTGCTAAGCAGTTGTGTATATCTTTGCTTTTCAATCACATATTTTTCCTTCCTGTTCCTGTTAGCTGTCACCTCTGTTGTGATTTCCACAAAGTTCCTCCTATTGCAGAGGCTTAAGGATAAGGTTCAGCTGTGGAGAGGTGGTCAGCACAGTACCATATGCGGCATGGGAACTGCTGGGAGCATATAGATGAACAATACAGAGGCAGTAGCATCACTGTAAAGTACTACAGAAATGTCATCAGGACCAACTCTGAGTGCTCTGGAGTAAACCATGATAGGGAAATGGCAAGAGGAGATATGCAATAGTACTAACTCTCATCAAATCAGCAACTGCTGACATACACAAGCAAACTATTCTGAAACTGTGACGGTTTCTTTCTCGAAGCTTTTAGGAGACTTTTGTTTGCTTGTTTGTTTTTACTGACAGACACCTCATGAGTATCTCTACCTTGGGTTGTGGAAAAGTGCAAAAATTTCCTTTGAGCAGTCCTGCCCAGCCTTAATAACTGCCTGTTTTATCCAACCGTGAATTAGACTGCCAGTCTCGTGCTCTTTGCAATAGTTCATTTCAGAACTTCAGTTTTGCATTTTTATAAACATCTGCATCACTACTTAATAAATTACTCATTGTACCTTTAAGCAAAATGGTAATGCCTGTAATAGTACTTCAGTATAGTAACGAAGTGAATGAATAATACATGTTTGTTTCATGGTAAGTACAAGGAAATGCTGCTTCCTTTCACTTTCAGTGTATCGGATGTGCAATTATTGTATAATTAAGTTCAGCTTACATGACAGGTGAATGACATTTCCACATTGCTGTTGCAAGTCGACTGCTCAAGCACACTAAATACATTGTACAACAAAATCTCAAGCATAAGCAATGCAGATAGCTACTTTAGTGCATTTTGTGAGCCAAAATGGCTCCTATCTCCGTTTCTGCTACCATGGGTAGGCAAGATACACATCCCATGACATGTGTATGAACTAAGAGACCCAGTAAGACAGTGAAGTTCCTTAATTAGAGTAATCACAACAATGGATGAGTGTGAAGCACTGGAGTTGTGATGGTTAGAATGACTGAAGCTTAATCTCTTCCATGGTATAATTTCTGTCTTTTCTTTGTTTAAATGTGACTACAACCATTTGTCAACTGACAAGAGGTCCCATGCCACATTTGCAATTCTAAATGACTGAGCCCTATGAATCATCCTGTAAGAGATGTGTAGGAAGACAATCTCAAGGGAAAGAAAATAGTCCTCTAATCAAACCAATATAGCCTGTCCCTCACTACAGCTCTAAAAAGAGTATTGAGGAAAGTTATTTTTGTTGGAAATGATGGAAATTTTAATTTAAAAAAAAAATAGCTCTTGTAATTGCATGGGAGTTCACAAAGCTGTAATAGTTAACCCTTAATTTGGGCAGGTTGACTTTCATGTGATAAGCCAATTAATGTTTACTATATGGAAGGGTGTTGTAGAACCATTATAGTGAAGGAACAGCATTTTTTAACTGTGCTACAAGTTTCCACTTACGAGTGTTTCAAATTCAGATTCAGACAACTTGCTGGAGAGATGAGTACTGTTACTGCAAAGCTCTGAATGAACTATGCAGAGTTGCAATAATTCACAATGTCAAAACAAGCAGCATTCCCCAAGTCTGCAGAAGGGGCAAGCCAGAGAATGATGTTTCAAATTTCTTTTGTTCACTCTGTGCTCAATGGGTGTGATTTTATTTTATTCTGTCTTTTCCAGGGGTTTTCAATGGGGCTTGTCTGTGCAGCATAGAACTCTAGGACAGAGAATTTTGTCGTTCATTTCAGCCCATAATGCATGCAGAGCTTCTTCTAAGAATGAAGAGAAACACAGAATGGCAAAATGTTTTGTTTGGATGCAAACGCTGGTCCGCATCTGTTAAATTTAAATAGTGAAGGTATTTGTTTTTACCAAGTGCCCAAAATTTTCTAGTCTGAAACTGTCAAGAGAGGTAAAGTAACTCCCAACACCTTCAAATCAGAAACCTAGGGTAAATGTGTAATCAAATGATTTATTTCAATCAAATGGGATTTGAAAGAGGTTCAGAGGATTCTTTAAAAAATCAATACGAAAAATTCCTCACCAATTGTATTCACAGTGAGATAAAATACATAAGTTTTTGGAGGTTCAAGGATCTCCATTTCTTTCCCATTCTGAAATATGCAGCTGATGTTGTGATAAAAAAGCGAGTTGATTGTGCTGGGATTAAGATGTTTTATTACTACTGTATTCACTGTTTGAAAGTAAGAGGTGTGAAAAATAAAACTAAATAGTAACTATTCTTTTTGAATGGGTCAGCGTTCCTATTTCTTGTCATGTTGGGTTTAAGAAATGTCAGACATAAAGTGACAACTTAAGATTGACTAATACCAAAATTTTAGGTATTAGATTAGAGAGTAATTTATCCAGAGAAGGTCGCTACTTTTGTCTGTTACTTCAAAGTTATTAATACAAATTTTTAGAAGAATTTTTTTACCAATATTTGAACATTAATTAAATTTCTGTACAGTGAAATTTCATCCCACTTCTGCTATTCCTGTTGCCAGCATTGTCCCTTTTCTGTACTGATGATTCCTCCCAATAGCTGTGGAATTAACACATTCCATTAGGACACTTCTTGTGCCAGGGTCACTGATACAAATTTGTGATTATATGAAGTAGTAGACTTTTTTGCACTGAAGTATTCATGGGCAAGAAGTCGTTCTTATACTAAGGTTTCATTCTTATACTCAGTTTATTTTATGTCTTGAAATCTGTTTTCATATATATATACACATGTGTGCATGTGCGTATATTATGTACATAAAAATTACATTTTAGGTATTCTCTTTAATTAAAATTATTATTACAGTTAATGCCAAATCACTATTAAACCATTGTAAGATACTCCTGGTGCTGACAAGCATAAAACAAATCTATCAAGCTTTTAATCTCTGACTCTTCTGTCTAAGATCAGTTTATTTCATTTTCAGAGCATTTATCCATCAAATATTCCATGAATTAAATACTTGCAGGGCCATGATTTCATGTTAGTAACTTACACAGATCATGTACACCTTGAATAAATAAATAAAAAAAAAACCTTTCACAGATTCATTACTGCTTACACCATTGAATAGGTCCTTATTTTAGTATTGTACTGAGGGACACCCTGAATAGTATTCTTTGTCCCTAGCATGGTTAATGCCTTGTTCTGCTTTAAAGTACTGATTGCATTAAGTAACTATTTCTTTACAGCCCCTTTGATATCATTTGTATGGCTTAACAAAGCTAACTCTGTTCCTGAGAGTTCTCTGTCTGATGGAGGTAGAATTAAAAATGACTATTTATGTTATGGCTGTTTGAAAGATCTCAGAAACTTCTAAAATAAGTAGCCTGCTCTAAGGAGCATCAGTGGACAGTGAGTGAGGGAGATCATAAAAAATGCAGGATTAACAATTATCTAGTTCTGCATTTCATCAGTTAAAGTTCCTAAGTGTACCTGGATACATATGCATTATTCAGAAAAGCTCATCTAAGTACATTGCCATCAGGACGATTTTGAAGACTGCAGCAAATGTTTATCTTGACTCTCTCCAGAAGCAGGGAAACAGTCATTACATTTTTTCACAGGAAGTCAAAGGTGCTCTGTAGTACTGTTTTAAATAAAGGCATCCAAAATTCTACTTATGCTTAGATTTCAATTGTTTTCTATTATTTCCTCAAGTAGAAAACAATGTAGTAGCCTGTAAGTAAGATGACATAATTCTGGTGTATTTTGTTTTGCTGTGAGAAGGCCACAGCTTCCCACCTGACCATGGATAAGAAAAGACCTAATTAAACATCACAGCTCTATAATTTTCAGATGCTCTTGTGGATGCTAAGTAGTGACTTCTGAAGGCAATTTGAGAAGGGATGAATCTTTTGATGCTAGTTGCATATTCAGTAATGATTTCAGTATTATACTTTTCTGAGAGCATCACTGCTGCCTTTTCTGGAAGAAACTTTAGTGTCTTATTTTCAAGATTTGTGTTAGACATTGAAAAGGCTCAAAATTTATATATTTGAGTGTCATTTAGCACCTTAACTGATCTCCAGATAAGGGAAATGCTCAGCCATGATGTGTAAAAAAAAAAAAAAAGTATTTAAATTCAAAATATGTTGCATTTGACTAATAGTGGTTTTCTCCTTACGTATTTTTGTAACGTACTATATTCTATGCAAAGAAGTGCACAACTGCTTGAACTGCTTGAACTCAAGAGGACGCTTAGTATCTTAATGAGGAAATAGAGTGCACAGTTTTAGGTCTGTCTGTTGTGTGCTAACCTTATTTTAGAACTAAAAAGTAAAATGCAAGCAAGTAACAGGATTGAAATACATTTTGTTTTTCTCGAGAATGTGGCATTAATAAGTAGGTAGAGGGAAAAAGACTTGGGTGTACTTTCTGTAGCTGCCATCTGGTAGCTATATAACACAGTTGCGATGGTCAAGCAGGTGGTGATTAACCATGATTCAAAATGATGTTTCACAGCAGGGAATGAATCATGGCATTCATCAATATTCTGCTGGAATTCACGTGCTAGGAAGAGTGAGGGGACACGCAAGTGCTGTGGGCAGGAGAGACTGGGAGCACAGAGGAGGTTCTTCACCTTTGGAAACTGTAAGTGTCCTTCAACCATCTAATGTTTTTTTGGGGTTGTCTAAAGAATTGTAGGAATAAGACAAGCTACCTCATGTTTATTCTTCATTGGGATTTACATAGATGGTACTAGAACTCTGAGTATATTATTAAACAAAATTATAAGCCCTTTATTCTTCAGTGTCAAAGTCATTCACTGAAAAGAAACAGGCATGTTAGACAAAATCCAAATCCTCTTCAAATTGTTCCATTTTAGAATCTGCAACAGGCCAGTTGCGAGTAAGAAAATAAGGAGAAAAGGAGTAATCTAGACAAACCATAGATTGGTTAGTCTCATCCAAGTATTTTGTTTGATTTTGGAACAATTGGTAGAAGAAAACAAGAAGCAAAGATAAGTGTAGAATGGAAAACAATTCCACATTCTTAGAAAAGCAGGATTAATGAAGCTGCTTTCTATGTTTTCTTCAGCAAGAGAATTTGCTGAGCATCTAATCTGGTTGAAAGTCAGTATAACATCTGGGATGGAGAATATGGATATTACTAATAGTTTGCAGTTGTAAATACACAAGTCAAGACCCTTTTAAAGAGGTGGAATGTTAGTACTACCCTGCATTGCAAATTCATTTGGAATTATGTGTAATGCGATTGTCCATGTAAAAGAAAAATTAATACACACTGGAGCAGGCACAGAGCTGCAGAATGATCAGAGAAAAGCAAGAATGTCATGCAAGAGAGTAAACAAGCTTGGCTTGTTTGATTTAGCAAAACACAAATGGAAGGAGGGATATGATTCTACTTCATAAATATGTCAAGGGAAACACCAGGGTAGGAGAAGAGCTATTTAATCTGAGACTGCGTTTGCACACAGAATATTTGTATAAAACTGGCTATAAATATATTTAGGATTGAAATTATAAAATGCTTTTGAAACATGAAGTCCTCCGGTTCTTAAGGACAAGAGGCAATGGGCAGAAACTGAAATACAGACAACTCCATTTAAATGAAAGGAAAAAAAATTACTGTGAAGGTGGTCAAACACCATTCCACTTACTCTTAGAACTGGGTAGCTATGTGTATATTCACCAAAGTAACTGAAGTGTACTCGGATCACATGTTCTGAGTATTTTAGTCCATTTTTCCCACTAATTCTTGCTATTTCTTTTTTCAATAGGCTGCCATGGTTCAGAAGGAGGCAAAACATTCCAAAATATACAGCTCCCATCTATGTCAAAGAGACAACTGATACCAAAACCAATTGTCATATCTTTAGAGATCAGCCAGAACAGGTAATACCTGGTTTTGCTATTTCATGGAATCTGACTTTAAAAACCCCTGTTTTGTGGTTTGGGGATTTTTTTTTTTTATTTTTTAATTTAGTATCATAAAATAAAGGAAGAATATTTGCTGAAAGACTGTAACTTTTTTATTTGTTGACTGCACCTTTGTACAACTACAGATTGTTAATGACAAGGCCATCCCTGTTTTATGAAAAGGATCAGAGCAGTGAATCCTCTGGTCTTGCTCCAGTATTACCTTTCCAGAGGCAACATTGTAGACATTAAAACATAAAAAGAAATCACTGCAATACCTTTCTGAAGAGGGACAAGGCCTATCTTACAAACACTGAGGCTGTTGAATATGCAGTAGTTTTGTCAGTCCATCTATATTTCACAAAACTCTCCTTCTAGTATATTAAAAAAAATGGTATTGTTTATACTTTCTTGCACAAGGACTGGTGAAGGGAGTACGTATATGTATATAAAGAAGTAAACTTTATATATAAGAAGTAATTTTATATATATAAATAAGTAATTCTTTTTTCCTTACAAGACTATTTTGTCTTCAATTATCAAAGAGAATAATAAACCCTTCCTTGTGACTTAGAGTCAGGCAGCATAGTCTTTTCTAAGTTCTTGGGGGCTTTCTCAGCTATTCAAATCCTATAAGCTTAGATACCTTCTCCACATCATGCAGCGCACTGAGCTTGCATTTCAGAGAATTTTACCAACAGTTCAGACTCTTGTGAGGACAAGCAGATCAATTGGATTATGCAGTCACAGCTTTGCCCAAGGCAGAAAACAATCTTGGTGCAAAAGGGGAGAAATGCATACAAGAAAGCTAGCAAAGATGCAGTACACAACATCCTTTTTTTTTTTTTTTCCAGCAAAATTTCTCAGGAGGCAGTTCTTTAGTGTTTGTATTAATTTTGGCTGTACAGAGTGACATGGTTATTTTGTGTAGTTGATGCCACCAACCCAGCTTCTATCCCAAGATTACTTTCTGGCTGTGTATTTTATTTTATTTTTCACCTTTTGCCAGATAAACAAATATTCCCTCCTGTACAAAAAGTCACGGACTTACGGCTTCACTTTCTTCATAAACAACCTTTTCTCTTAGAAGAGTCAGTGCTGCCCTTTCCCCTTCATTGCCAAACTCTTCTTTTGACTCTTTGGACTGGAGAAGGTCATCTAACTTTTCCAATACTTCACCTTAGCAAGATACTGTTTTCTTTCCAATCTCTTGATGTTCATTCCATTTTGTTCTTCATCTGAGATATGAGGACCTAGCAAGAAAGTATCGATCTTACTGCTCCTGCAGTCCTTGTTTTGTATTTCCTCATTACAAAAATCATTTGCCTGTTAATCCCTTATGCCTGCTGCCTGATCCGGCTGGTACAGTGTCTCACAGAATTTCTTCTTCAGGTCCTTCCAGGCGTTGAAACTGATTCAAGGCAGTGACAGCCTACCCCTTGTTTGCATTCTTGTACTCTCTTCCATGCATTCTAATGGAGGAAGATGTTTTGTACTGTTGCGTATCATACGCTGAGGCTTGTTTTCTTCAAACCATTGACATCTTCTGTTTGAGGAATACCACTCTGCCAATGTTTGCTCAAATGCTACTTACTGATCACATCTACCTTTAAGTAATCACCCTCCCCAATAGTACATACTCATAAGTTAATTTCTTCTGTCCTGGCTACAAATTAGATTAAATTCTTTCCTATAAAACACTTCTTATTTTAATTCTGGTTATCTAAACTAGGCTGTGCAGTAATGCATGGAATTAATCACTGACCTTCCATTGCCACCTTCTTTTCCCTGTAGATGTGTTCAACAGTAAAGTAATTTTTTATGTCATTCAATTGATCATTTTTGAACATAGTCACAGGATCATCATTTGCTTTCCTGTAAGTTTGGTACAAAGTAATTGTTGTAAAATGTGAAAGCACAGCTAGATTTTTGTCGCAGACGGAGTGATTAACTTCACTAGTTAGAGTGAAGTAGTGAAATATTTATTAAGGTGAAACAGTGATTTAACAAAATCAGTAGTAAGTGCGATAAAACCAGTAGTAAATGTGATAGTGTTTTACGAGATTCGATGTCAAGGTACACACTATTATTTGCTGCATAGAGGACAGGGTCAGACAAGCTGTCAGGGAGACCCTCCCGTTGAGTCACGTGGTTCAGAAAGGACCCCCTTGCTTTCTAAACTCCTCCTCAGAGAGGAGTCTGGGTGCGGCTGGATCCAATCCTAGGCCCAGACTTGGTCAACAGTTAATGTCTAAAGGATTATATAGGCACAATCAATCTTTTCCATCACTTAGCTAAGATCTCAAAGTTTAGCATGCTGTTAGTCACTTACCGAGAATCTGTTGTGGCAAGGAACCTCTCAACCTTGAGGAGTAGAACCTTAAGCGAGTGTCCTCACAAAAGGGGAGACCCTGGTGTGCAGCCCGCTGCCATGCAGGAGAGCTCAAAGGGCTTTGGGGCTGTCCACTATTTATTCAGTAAGATAATTGACCTATAGTCATATTCTCATGGGAACAAAATTTCTGGGTCCCCACTCCAGACAGTATTTTGACTATGTTGCCAGCCATCCCCCAAAGTCCGGGTGCAAGTTATCACAACTGCTGTTGTGATGGCCATGGTGGCCAAGGCCTGAGCAGGAGCCGGGGCAGGGGGGAGGCGGGGAGTAAAACAGGGAGAGCACACCGCCACAATTTTCTTCTAGAGGACCAAGACTTAAAATTAATTCTTTATTTTCAGGAATGATCTTGCAAACATCAGTATAACAGCTTGGGAGAAAATTTCCACAGGATCAGGTGTAGGTTGTTTTTTTTCTTTTGTTCTTCTGGAGACAGGTCATATGTGAGAATCTGACTACATTGGTGATTTATGAAATATATTTTGTCATATTACGTTTTCTACCATGCTCATTGAATTGAAAAACCCTGTGTAGCAACTCTGTATTTTAATTTCTGATTTAGATAGGGTCTGCTTAGTGCTCAGTTTACTTCATTCTAGGTCAACAGCTTTAATTGGTATATTTTTAGCAGGCCATGAAATACAAATGCACACAGACATGGAAATATGTTAACCAGTACAGATCATGCAGTTAGTGACGCACCTTTTTGTTCCTCTATAAGCAGAAACAGTTACTTATAAGCATCACTAAGCATTTGTTTTCTTTTCCATGCTAGTGTTTCCCCATGTCAGAGATTTGCTTTATTCTACTTTTATTTCACCTGTAAAAACGTATTTCTAACTAGTAAAATGCAATGGAAAGCAGTCTTCAGAAGTCATGTGTTTGCTCAGAAATTTCTAACTATAATAGAAAGTTAAACTGATCAAAAGTCCTTTTCAAGAATGTGACATTCATGCCTTTACCATGGACTGGAGCTTAATTAAGGTGTTTCCTATATTTCCAAATCAAATTTTAGGGTGGGATAGGGAAATTATGATGTTGACATGAATGACAGGAAAAAGTAGAACAATAGGATTTGATTTAATAACACATGCTGAAGATTTTTTTGTAACTAGACCTTGCCACTTGAAAGATGTTAGAAGGTTTTATGCATAGGCTGCTTAAAAAAAAATAATAATCAGTTTCATTTCAACAATAGGGACTGCGTTCTTCGAACAGACCCTGAGTCTGAGAACAAAGTTTTTGTTTTACTAGTGCATACGTGATTATTTTTCAAGCAGAGGCACTGTCTGCTGTTAAAGTGTTAAATCTTCAGTTCATAAGTTAATACAGTTGCAGGCAGGACAATCTTGAATGAACCTGGGCTTTTAGTACAGTTTTTTTGTAAGGAATCTGTTAGAAGTTAACATCCACAGCTTGTGTTTTTCTGATGTTTGGATCTTGTTGCATCCATGCTCTGGTATCTGTAGATCCCATCAGGCCATGCGGCGAAGCAGGACTGCAGTTCCCATACCGATGCTCTGGGAGCCACTGTATAGGTATTGTTTTGTATCAGGCTGGAATCAGTTGGATGGGGGCTTAGGAGAAGGTTAAGTAGAGGACAAATTACCATTGTTGTTCTACAGCAGCAGTTAACACTGATCTTTATATAATCTTTATTGCAAAATTATATACACTCTGGCATTGCACTTAATGGATGCTTGATGACAAGTGGTAAAAGTTATGAATGACTTCTATCAGGCTTCATTTTTTCCTGCTTTTTAGTTAATATTACAAAGCCTGATGTAATTATCCATTTGGCAGTTCTCCTTGTCAATCATCTGCTGATTCATAAGCCAGTCAAACAATTTATTACACACTGGATCATGTGTGAGGACTTTCTGGCACAGCTCCCGGCATTTTTCCAGGGCATCCCAATAGCATCAGAACTATCTGCATTATTCCTGGAGCAGTTCTTGTTTCCCTGCTATACACATGGCTATAGGCTTGTGGGCTGCACCTCTCATGTTGCCTTATATGACTCATGCTCCTTTCCTCACCAGAAAACAGACAACTGTACTTCTTTTGGCATTGTTTTTTCATGGCAGAAAATAAATGTCAGGTATCAATTTTGCAGCTGTTTTGGGGATACCCACAGTTGTGTGAAAACCTACTGTTTCAGCTTGAGGACATTTAGGGAAACCTTTGTTTCCCGTGGTTTGGTAGCCTTAGGGGGTCTGCTTCACTGCAGGTAGCAGCAGAAAGATGTAAAGGTCCAGGAAGAACTTTTTCCATATTTTAACTAGTAAAAAAAAAAAAGCTAGAAAAATTTGCTGAGTGCAAACTACTGTCACACTGAAGTTCCCTCCTCAGCAACTTTGTCTCCTTGGTGCACTTCCCTGCTGCAGCTTTCCTTTTCGTACAGCTTTCCAAGTTTCCACTCCTCACCAGTCTTGCTGTGTGTATTGAGTATGTCCTCCTAGGTTATTAAGCACTGACAAGATGAACAATGCATGCTCCTGAGGTCTACATCTTGGCTGAAAAAAGTAATTGTTTTCACAGATTGTTATGAGGAAATATCAGTTGTCATGTTTTACTTTTCCAGAAAAGAAATCAAAACAATCCTTGGTACTGTAACTTTGTATGGAAATGCAAGCTTGCAGAGCTACATGGAAAGAGTTATCCAAATATTTAACAGTATTAGAAGATGATGAAGTACTGCAAGGTAAGCTAATTGTGTACCCTGTAACAAATGTTCTCTTCAATATAAACTCTTGCAGATAACTTTAAGGTGTGCTGCAGGAAGAATTAGAAGGTAAAGAAGATTCATAGTGATTAGTTGCTAGTTTTTACTAGATGAACCAGTTCTCAGGGGACAAATCTTATTGTAATCTACCCCTTCCCTAGGAAACCCCTTTACAGCTCCACTCTCACTAGAGCTCTAGACTGTTTCTCTTTCAAACCAAACCCTAAGCAAAACCAAACCCTAATTAGAGAGAAATGGTATTGCTAGGCCCAGCACAAATTCCTCATCCCGGTCCTTAATGAGGAATTTCTCAGTGGAGAACTCTTCTTGGCAGCGTGTGCCTTCCATTGGCAGCCTTAGCAAAAGCATTTATACTCAAGCCAAATGAAGAAGTCCTTAGAGAAGAGATGTGTTGGCAACTTACCCCTTCCTTTGGTAGCCTCTTTTCAGTCCCACTTCAGCCAGAGCTTCAGAAAATGCTTCTCACACAAACTAAATGCACTTAATACAGGGTTGTGCTTGAGAGAGAGGAAAAAGCATAGAAGTCTGGATTGGGTTACAAAGCGAGGGGTAGGCTGAAGAAAGAGATGTCCCTGAAGAATTCTTAATGTAGGGCAGGTCTGTGGTTTTAGGTTCAAGCCCTTGGCTAATGTTAGGGTTAGGTACATGATTAGTTCTGGGAGAGATATTCTAGAGCTTCAGTTGCGACTGGAGGTGGAAGAGGTTGGCTGCAGACAGATTTCTCCCATTAGAATTTGTCTCTCTTTGGCAGTCCCTTTGCAGCTGCTCACCAGCTGAAGCTCCAGGCTTCGTTGCATTTTATCACTTAGCCCAAGCCCCTCAAACATGGCCCCGAGGAGAGGGATCTAAGGGGAGAGTGTTCTAACACCGTGTGGTAGAGTTTGAATTTTTCTAGCAACAAGAGAGCTGCAGAGGAATGTTTGACTTGCCTTTTTCCAACTGTTCGTTCTCATGGTTATCTTGTGAAACGGGAGCTTTTACAGAGCTCGTATTTTAATTGTCCTAACTCAGCATAACAATTTTCTTCATAGCAGCTGACCTTCACTTGGCTGTACGTCACAGTAAGTTACTTAAAGCCAAGACAAACTGTCAGGCCCAGACTAGTGATGGACCACCATCTGGTCAATGCTATAGCTTGTGAAGAAAATCAAGCAGTGTATCTAATAATTTTGTTTTACATAATGTAGTTACTGCAGAGGCTTTTCATACAACTGTGTGATATCTGAATTAGCACAAGGTGTCATTATAGTTGCCTTTTATGAAGGAAAGTTATCTGAGATTCAGTTCTCTGCTCTGATACTTTATTATTTAAAGTACAAGTCTTTTTGTACTTAGTCATTAACCTATATACACATAAGCAGACACTTACGTGGTGACACAAATTCTGTTAAAATTTGTCACTTCTGTTGGCATGCTGGAACTTTGCCCTGTCTCTTGCATTTCCCTTTAATTAATATAGATTTTCACTTTAATACAGTTCATAGCTTTTTATCAAAGCTTTCACACAAAAACCTGAGAGTTTTAATGTTTCCTATTACCTTTTAACAGATCTAATTTCAGTGCATGTGGGAAATGTTAACTAATGAGAATTTTTTTAAGTAATTTGTAGGAGTATATTTTTACAAATGATAAATTAAATGGGACCTTATTTGCTGACGACTTATTAGTCAGGGGTCAGAATTGAGAGATGTTAAACTGTTACTCCTCTTAGGTTAATGTTTAAATTTATAACCTCTATTTTGAAAATGATATTCCAGGGCTTTCACAGCTATTTTTGTGTTAATAAAATAATTAAAGATTAATTATAGGACGTTATCCAGAAATAGGAATAAAAACTAGAATGAGTTTGATTGGAGAACGAAGAAATGCTTGGCCAGAAGTTACACACAACTTATTCTGAAATCAGGAAAATCCTAAGTATAATTTTCTATGTTTTATTCATTTTTACTCACCTCAGTTTTCCTTAGCAGTCATTGAAACCAAAGAAAGAAGCACCAGAATCTCATGCAGAAAGAGGTTCTTGCTCTATTTCTAGACAGAATGCAGATAGAAAATGCTGAAAATTTTGGTAGGATGTCTTTTATTTCCTTTTCTCTTTTTTTTAATCAAAGGTGTGAAAACAAAATAGCTAACTTTCAAAGTAGCTTTTTAATTATTGTTTTTCATTTTACAAGTCAAAGAACATCTGAAACCTAAAGTTTATATATTTTTAGAAAAAGGACAGCCCTCAGACACATCATGGAAAGCAGATGACAGGGATCATTTTAGCATAAAATTTAAAGTAGTAGGTATTAAGTTTACACTAGCAGTAAGTGCTAACTCTACACTGTAGTAATAGGTGTTAATGCTACACTGCATCTGAAAATAAAACATCACTTGAAAACCAAGGTTATTTCATAAAAGGATGCTGAAGCTCCCTGTGTAAGAATGTCCATTTTTGGATTATTCTGTTTGGCAGTAGTGGAGGTAACAGCATTAACTTTAGATGAACATTACCAAGGTTAACACTTCATTGATAGGAATGAAAAAATGCAGATTCATATTGAGTCCTCTAGGTGTGACAGGACTAATGGGTTGTAGATACCAAGGTTGCAGAATGTCGAAGGGCTAGACGGACTGGCTTAAAGTCTCACCATTCTGCTTTTCTGCCACATGCCTATCAGCAATTTTTTTACAGGACATCTGGGCTGTATCACACTGCTTTTTCTAATGCTGGAGACATGACAGACAGGGGATTAAGATTTTCTTCCCACTGGAAAATTCTCCATTACTTCAGTAGGTCATAATTAAGTCAAAATGGCATTCTTGCTCTCTCTCCAGGAAGAAACTGACTCCCATGTTCACAGCTTGCTCAAGTCAACAGTGGCTATAACTTGCTCCGAAGTAGCCCCTTAATTCTCTGGGCATTGATGAATTCTGGTCTCTGGTGTTGGAGCTCTTTGTTTCCTGGGGCCTGAAATTTAGATAAACTCAGTATACAAACCGTTGGAAGAGTTTGGTGCTGTGAAGTTTTGCAAAATAGTGGCAGTAGCAATTGAACATGTGCTCTTATTTCATTGCTATAGTGAATCAAATTCTTACGTAGGTGAGCAAGAACAGAGCAGTCAGTATGATCCTGATACTATCTCTGTATGTGAAATTAAGACAAATGTGTCAAAGTCTACCTTTATGATGTAAAAAAAAAATGGGAAGTATGCAGAAAATAATTAAGAACTACCTGATCTAGGTTCCAAAGACAAAGTTCTTTTCATTAGAGGCTGAAGAACTATAATCTATACTTTTTTTCCCAAATAAAGTTTAAGAAGTGTTGAAAGGTACTTCATAGCAGATGACCATTTAAAGAAAAAAGAACAGGAAAAGACCCAAACATTAGAAATTCAAATTAGAAATAAACTGCACGTTTAGCAATGAGTTACTAACCTTTGGTACAGCTTGTGATAGACTACCAATTACTTGGATTAACTACCAATTACTTGGGTAAACTTAAGTGTAAACTTTAAGTTTAGACTTAAAACCAAGTTAGGTCCACTTTGATTGAAATCCTTGAATTTTTCATGTCTTCCTGCATGGTCAAATAATGGATTTATTATTAATATATAAAAATTATCTTCTTTCCATGAAGTCAGATTGTGAACCACTCATAAAGAGCAATAAAACATTGCTATTCATACGTGCGTATCCTCTTCTTTTAAAAATAATGTATCTGATTTGAAACAGAATTGTGCTGAATTGTTTGCCAAATCCCAGTATGTGATAATGTCTTCTTAGAAAAAGCAAAATGCAAAAAGTAGTTTTTTCACATGGGAAAAATGATACCTGCTTTTAAACTGGCAAGTGAAGTCCTGTGTGGTAGTGAATGCTGATCCCTCTCTATACAATGCAGTCACTCATTTTAGCATCAAGATTTCAGCTTGCCTTCAGCAGACCTTTCCATTCAGTCCTAAGTTCAGCTCTCAGTGCTGTAGCTGAGCTTTACCTTATGGAGTATGTTCCTGACTGCTTCCATTCTGCTTTGGCCTCTCACCTTTAACTCATGATCTCTTTTTCCCTTTGCTATTCCACTATTCTGCTAATGAGCCTTTCTTCTTACCCGAGATGGTTATTATGCATCTTTTTGCTTTATTGATACTCCATTTACAGCAAAACTCAGCTAAAAATAAGTATTTTCTTCTTTTCCAATGCCCTTTTTCTTATTTCCTTACTCTGATTTTTTGTATGTAAAAAGATATATGTGCCAGTGGCTTACTACACCTCTTGTAAATCATTGATAAACTCTATTCAGAAGAGTAGAGGCACTTTATGGAAGTTAAGCTTGTTACTGCTTGGTGGGTTTTTTCATACTGACAGACCAAGTCTTCTTTTTGGGATTTGTCCTCGTGAATCCAATTTCAGGATTAAGTTTGTTATGCTGTATTTGGGTGTTCCTGGAAAGTACTTTGAGATACATTTTAGAATCATCTGACAAAATACATGTATGTTATTTTTATGCATTATACAGCATTAGATACCAAATGTGGCAGAGCCATTTCTAACAGAACTGAATTCAAGAGGCATCTGTTTTTTGCTCTTTTGACATGAACATTGCATTTAGATGCAAACCAAAATATACAGTAAGGAGCTGGTTTTAGATTCCAGATGAAGTCTAATTCATGAGTTCAGATTAAATCTTGGAAGTTTTGCTTCACAATCCTATTTGATGTCACCAAAATCTCATTAGCTGTTCTCAAGCTTCAAAGTGTCTCAGTCTTGAGATGATACATAAAATGGCTTCTTGGTATGTTGTATAGTCTGACTGAAGAGAAGGGGACTCAGGTAGAAAGGGACCAACTGCTCAAGATGGAGAAAAGCCTGAGATTCCAATGTGTGCGTCTTCAAATTCCTTGAAGCAGCTACATGCAATAGAATATTTCATGCTTTTTGAGTATGATTCTGATGATTTCAAACCTCACATTTGCCGGTATGGAGGAGCATGTGCACTTATCCACAACTTCTGTGGAAAGAGTGGCCCTCGGCTCACAGTCCCATTAGATTACCTTTGACACACCCAAGGTTATGCCGCTTCTTTATGAGGTCCTGATCTGTTTTATGTTCCAGGCTGACATATGTGGGAGAGGTACTGTGGTCATTTAAATCTGCTGTGTTGCCTGGCAAACAGTTCAAACATATAGAACAACCCACGCAGATGCATCTAGGCAGACAGAGTTTGATTTGAGCAGAAACATACTTTGGCACTTAAAAACAGCAGAGATCTAGGACCACAGGAGAAGAAAGTGAACATGTTGCAGCTGATCTTCTGGAAAACTTAAAATACCTTTTTTTTTTTTCTTAACTTAAGCTTCTTGGTGTTTCTCAAACATATTTAAATCTCAGCATCTATTTATAGATAGACAACATCTATCTCAGAAATTTTCATCCAGCTCTGTCAGTCTTCATCTCACCATGAGTTTAACAATGAATCCCATTGTGGCTTGACGGAAGGTGACCTATCTTTTTTGCCATAATCTTTGATTGTCATGCACAAGCAGGAGCGTTGTTGAATCAGAACCTGTTTGTGCAAGCTTCTTTATTATGTTTCCCCCCTTGGGAGAGCATTATTAGCTATACTGCTAGTGTGCATGGCCTGCTGATTTCCCTCACAGGAAATGTTGCTTTTCATACACAGGACCCAAAACAATGCTTATGGACATCAGTAGGAGACATTGTGTTTATTTCAATGGACTATGCCTAGATTTTCCTAAGACTGTATCCTTTCCACTTTCATTTGATAAACTTCTCCATGAAAGAAACTTTGCAGTGCTACTGTTCTTGTTAAAAGAAGTGTTTCACACTTCATCCTGCTTTCCACAAGTTCTGCTATTAAATTCTATTTTGTTTTCTTCTTACTCTTTGGAGTTCGGTGAGTGTGACTAGTAAGGAATTTGGGACTCGTTCATTTCTTCCATGCAGCTCTTACTTAATTTTTGTGCAAATTTTTTTGAACTGCTCTCTGTAAAAGCATTTGAAGTATTGCTTCCCTAGACCCTTCTTCTACCAAATCTCTTCAAGGCAGTTAGTGTTTGTTTCTCCTGTTCCTGGTTTTTATTTGTTTTCGGAGTTTTACCAAGTAAATGCAATACAATCTGATAAAATCAGTTCTGCAGTTCTCCTTTTTCCCTTGTTTTTCGATTGGAAGGTGATGATGGTAGGTTCTCTTCTTCATCTCATTTCACATCATTAATTAAATAACCTAAAATATTTTCCTAATTTTTCAAATGAAAGGTTGTCAAGTTTAAACATTTTTGGCTCTTCTGCATGTATGAGAGGCTCCAGAGATGGACAACCCACAGGATGGTTGTGTATGACCCATTTTTATTCCCACTGAAATCCATTAGAAGTTTTCTGTTGACTTTCCTGACTTTACAATCAGTCATGTAGACAGGGTTTTTTTTAGTAAACACTTCAGGAGAAGGAAGCGGTACTGCTTTGAAGCACATTCTATAGCCAGTTGTGCAGTGGCCATAGGTTATGTGACTGCAGCTTAGGCCCCGAGAAGTCTTCATGGGCTGGAAGGTGGCTCCCAGGGCTGTCCTCTGCAGAACAGTTGTATGGACTGGTAAGTGGATTTGAATTTTAAAGGTATCAAGGGGAGGGCTCACGTGTGGAAATTATTCCATAAATCAACTCTAAGAATCCGATTGCAGACCACAGAGCTACTGACTTAGCAGTTTTGTCTAAACCATTGATTCTTGAGAGCTTTAAGGATAATTTGCTTAAATCAAGGTTACCTTAATTATGGAAACTTGATTAATTGCTGCAGTGCTCTGGCTTTCTTGAAACATATTAATCCTAATAGAGGCACCTAAGCACCAAAGCCTTGACAAATACCGGTGTTGTGTATATGGCATATAATTTATGTTACCAGCAATGTAACTGTTAGGTTCAAAGACGCATTGTTTCCACCAAGTGTTACAGCAACATTTTGTGTAATTGTTCCTGACTGGCCTAGCAATGTATATGACAAATTAAATGTAATACAGTCAAATACCCAGGAATGTATGTTGTGCGTTGCTTGCAGAAATGTAGCTCATAAATACAAAGCAACTAAGAACTGAAGTTGACTTTGATTGGAACGTAGGGGAATAGCATACATCTGCTCCTCGATTTGTTTAAACAACGTGGAAAAGCAATTTATAACTCAGTAAAGTGCTGGGTGTACTTACCTGAAATTGCAAAATAGAGCTGCCTGGATCTGAAGTTCAGATGAAATCGTACAGTGTTCTTTGTCTTCTGCTCCTTTCATTTAATCTCTTCTCACAAGGGACTAGGTGGCTCAGGGACTTAGCGATGAGATCTGGCACTTTTCCTTTATTTTGGTGACACATTGAAAGCATTTCTAAACTGTGCTTTAGTACTGGAGTGACACTCAAAAGAAGAAACAGTTAAGCAAGTGAATGCTTTATAAATATTCAATATTAATATTTTCCTTCTCTCTCTCAAATTTGCCAGTAGCAGTAAACTGTCAGGTTAATATTCCCCTCTGCAAGTCTGTCACACCGTTCCTGTCATACGTGACATCACATTTCAGCGAGATGGTTGCCTTCAGCATTAGATTCAGAAATGTCCATTATAACTGCCAGCTTAAACAAATAAATTCAGTTTTTTTAATGACAAGTGTTTCTTAGCTTGTTAACTTTTTGACTGTTTGGCTGGACATGATGGGCACCGCTTAGTTTTCATAGTTGCTCACGATTTCAGTTGCTTGAAAGACAGAAGGGGCTTGGGTTTTCAGCAATAGTTGAGCAGCAAACAGCAGAGCTTCTGAATAGTAGGTACACGAGTGATAATATATACATACACCCACTTACACCCTCACACACAAATAGCTTTATAGGGGAAATTTACAAAAGTGCGTAGGTTTACAGATGAAAAACAGGAGGCTAATGGACTTCAGATGCTTAGGCACTTTTATCAGCCTCGCTAAGCACCCACTTGAATCTTATAGAATCTAAATACCGTTTAAAATATAGCCTTGAGCAATATTGTGCTCCTTTGATCCCCAGAATCAGTAGAAAGAGCCCGAAGGCAGTTCTGTATCATGTGGGTTATTTAAGGTCCTGGTAATTTGTAGCCAGTCATGACACTGGTTCCTCCTTTACACACGGGCCAAGAGCTGGTGTGGCTGGTGGGGAGCGAGCTCCCTGTGCTGTCTTTGTGCTGGGACAGACTTGCTGCAGTGAGGAGTGCTGCCAAGCACCAGCTCAGGCATCCTTGGGGTTGCTTGAAGCTACTCCTCCTACAGAAGACAAAATTCTGGTCACAGATGCTGAACGCTCAAAACAGAGTAAGTCAAGGCACAGTGTGTGGTTATGCAATCTCTATATGCAGAAAAACATACTGGTTTTAAAAGGGATTACAGTTTTATGAAGATGTAGGCTCAGGGATTACAGTTTTATGAAGATGTAGGCTAAGGCTTGGTGTTACCATTATCTAGAATTCATTGTATAGAAATATGATCCAGTTACCTAACAGCAGCAATGCGATGTTTGCAGATTACATGTAAGAAAAGGTGTCTCTCTCTCTCTTCAGTTTATTATATGACTCACGAATGGCTATGAAGTCTGTTTTCATCTAGTCAGGCATTTTTTTAAATAATTAGAAGTGGGAAAAGGATCATCTTGTGGGAAGTGGATCATCTGAGACATCTGAGACATAAGAAATCTCAAAAATGGGAAGTAGAGGTTATTAGGCCTTATTTAGAGTTTACTTTGCTTCCTTGTTGTTGTCCATGTGTTTGTGTGACCCTGGCAATCAGGTAGATATCCTCTGAAGAAAAGGGCATATGTTTGACTCTTTGCTATGAAAAAAGTACCATACAGTCTCCTAAGATAGGATTATAAGCCTCTGCTTAGATTTTACAATCTCTTTGGTATGTAAGTGCCCTGCTAAGAAATCAGCAAAGTGTATACATTTAATTTGAGCAAAGATATAAAATCTGACTTAACTATGGGTACAGTAATATTTACATGAGATGTGCAGAAAATGCAATTTATAGATAACAAGTACTTTTAAGATAACACAGGATTTAATAAAAAGTAGGAGGTGGTTATTTAACCAAAGTTAAAAATATTGTTTCTAAATTTACAGTACGTGTTAGAAATTATTCTTTTTACTAAATTTTAGATACAGAGTCTTAGAGTTAAATAACGTTTAATCCTCTTGAAATTTGGGACTTAAGTATTCTATATACGATCCATGATCCCAGACTGAAGTTACGTCTGTAACATACTTTATTTAGATATCCCAACTATAGTAAGATTGCATATAATTATCTTAATGATGGAGTACACTGCAAATTTTGAATTCCTTATATTTAGTCAGGAATTACATCGCATATGGTAAACAACTGAACATTTCAGCTTTTCAAAGATGATCATGTTCTTTCACTATACACAAAATATGTAGGCATGAATGACAGACTCCTACCATCTTCTAAAGGGTCTCTGTATTATGCAATCTGGGACATATTTTTGGGGTGATAGTAGTTCTTGCTACATAAAAATCTGTGAACATTGTAAGAAAAAGAAAAATAGTAATGCCTTCTGTGTGTTTGGGATAAGGTTGCAAGTACGATGTCAGCCTGTACCGTTAGATATCTTCCATGTGAGTAATGGTTTCTTCTAACAGGCATTGCAGCCATTACTGTTCTGTACATATCTTAGCTGGGTTTTCTTTCATCTCTTACGCTTTTTGATTTGGTTTTTCTCCTTCATTTAGGTTTTCACACTAGGCTTATCACCGTGGATTCTTTCTTCTGAGTCCCTTTGGCTGCCCCAGGCTGCCCGCCATCTGTGGATGCAGCTCTTCATGAGCCTGCAGTTAAAGGGGTTGTGTTTGTCTTACAAGACAGACATACCCATCTACACTCCAACATACCTGTGGTTCAAAACTGTATCTTAAATTTCTCATGGTCAGTGTGCTACAGAGGTCTTGTGTACATGAGGCAGTGAGGATGCAGAATGGTGGAGTGTGAGTTACGGCACAGAAGCTCCTCCAAACTAACCCCTGGGATGGCTACTCATTCTACTCAAAGCAAGACAGCTCGTCCCATTTTCACTCAGTGTTCCCTACCACAGAAGCAGTCTCCTTCACATAGTGCACTACTGTGCAGTCTATTCCCTGTTTAGGCAACCCTGAGCATATGATTTTTAGCAAAAGTGCTGAAGACAATTGAGTGCTAATCCTTTAGGACATAAGTGCTCACAAGCCAAGTGGAGGGAACGACTTGGGAGTCCTGAATAACAATCCTTTTAAACACTCTGAGATATTTTATTTATGAAATCATGCATTACAGTTTAAACATTTACTAATCTGCTTACTTCAAATGCTGGGGCATTTGAACAACCTGCCATTCCACACATTCCCCAATGAACCATGAAGTTATAGAAGGAAAAATTGAAACTGCAAGCAGAAAAATGTGCTCAGGACCTTAGATTTCCTAAAGCTTTTAGAAACTGAAAACAGCCACAGAAAGGATAGGAAATTTCAATGGATAATCTAAGTACAACACACAAGGAGGGTTTTTTTTTAATACCACTAATATTAAACATTTGTACAATTGACATTACGTGACACAAGCTGTAATCTAGATTTCCAAACAGCAGTATACGCAGTAGTACATCTAAAATATTAGAATACAGATTAATTAAGACCCATTTTACTCCCAGATCTCAGATGTTTCACACACTGAGTCACTTGAATAGTACAAATAAGTCCCCCTTTTAGTGTACATGCTTGTTCTGCCTCTCCTTTAACTTTAGGCTGTTACTGCCTCTGAACTGTGAATTGTATCCTATTACATTGTTATAAATGTGTAGTGACTTATTTATTAGAACTGGAGCAACACCTATTGATATTCCTGTGAAAGACTTACATCTTAAGCTTCTTGTTAAAAAGCCAGTGTATACGTACTTTTGAGGATAACATTTTTGAAATGTTTTGGGTGCTGTTTATTTTTCATCTCTAATTAATTTAGATTTGGATGCAATTACCGTGAGTAGGAATCACTTCAGTTTTCTCATTTACACACCGATAAAAAAGACATTCCTTGGCTTTATACATAAGTACCATCAGCTTCATAAATCTATCCACGTCCTCCATGCCATTAACAGTTAAAGAGTAATCTATTTTAACATTTAGCTCCATCTTTGTCTCTCTTGTCTTCTAGTTAAGACTGTTACCTTTGTATAATCTGGTATTGTAACCCCTATCCATAAAACCAAGCCTTTGGGATTTCCCTGGAAAATCAGGAATACATGATTGGCCACTGGCAAATAAGTAATATTGCATATGAAGTGAAAGAAGTGTGTTCTAGATTTTGGGTATTCATATACAGGTGTAGAAAGTAAAAACACAGCTACATCTTGATTGTAACCCTGTGATCAAACATGAGAAGACCTGAACACTTTCGTCCAAAAGGACTGACAAACATCCTTCTCTTCTTACCTTTGTTTCTCTCATTCACATCTATGCCCCAGTATTCAAACCAAGCTGGGAGAGGAACTCCACAGTCTCTGCTAGATGAGCTGAGGCAGCAGCAAAAAGAATCAGAAATCCCTCCAACTTAACAACATAATTGGTGAATCAGGTGTGGGGCAAAATAGGATTCATCAAGGACAAAAAGCAAATTCCTAATCCACTTCTCTGGGTGGATTCTCTGCAGGACTGCTTAAGCAGCTCTCTTACTGGTGTATAACATTAGTGATAGTCAACATCTTTTAAGATCAACAACACTGAAAGCAGAAGGTGGATTTAATAATATCAACATGGAATCCACTAAATTTAAGTGGTAGAAGGAGGTTGCCATACATGTGCGGGGTCCAAATTTGTACTGAAATAAACAAGGATCTTTCAGGAATCTTAATTTTGAAATGGCAACTTAACCAAAAAAAAAAAAAAGTTGTTAACCCATAAAAAAGAAAGTTGGACTTGCCTCCAAATCAAGAATTGGCCATACAGTCAATATATGATCCTATGGAGCAAAGACTTGATGCTTGCCTGTAACAAACCCATTGTGAACCTACTGCATCCATATCCATTAGTACAGGCAGGAAAAAGCAGGAGTTTCCAGTGCCTGAATGACTGGTGGTGGCTCAACTAAAGAAGGCATTATTTCAGCCCACTCAGTACTCTCTACACAGCATTTATACTTTATTGAAATGTGGAAATTTTTCTCATATGTTACCTAGCACAAAAAGAATGAAATTTAGCACTGAAAGGGAAGATAGCCAAGACCTATCAATGTAATATGATGTTCACGAAGATTTTTTGTAGTGCTCTAGCAGTGACAAATAATCTATTTGCCTACTATATTAGAAGTTAACAAACTCACCGGGTTTGAAAATGTTTCTGTACTTAATGAACTGGGTTTACACTGAACCGTCACTAATCAATAGTTCAGCATCTTCTTTCTGACTTTTTTTCATAATATTGTTCTGCCTGCTACCAGAATCTAATACTGTGTGTCTGTTGGGGTTACAGCTACCAAATACTGATTTGAGCTCTTTCAGGTAACTGAGAACTTTCAAACCATTTTTATGTACAAGATAAACTTGTCACCATCAGTAAAGACCTCTGTCACTTGTCCCATTGACTCTTTTCCCTCTATGCTCTTTTAATATCATCAGATCCCGAGGAACTTGCAATTCAGAAGTAACATGTAAAAAGAAAAGTAATATGCTGATTCCCTGAGTTCCTGCTCCTACATTGTCAGATAAAAATAAAGCATAGTAAGGTGAAAATGATCGTTTCAAAGATCTGTTAAGGGAAAAAATTACTGTTAAGAGAAAAAAAAATAATCTCCAATTCCCTTGCCTTAAATGAAGTCTCATCTGATTACCAGAAAGTGTAAAGACTCAGATCTTTAGAACCAGATGCTGCTGTTCACTCTTAGTCAGCACCTTCCAAAAGTCAACTTCCTGTTTTTCACCTGGATTTCAGGGACATCTTACTTGATCTCTGCATACCAGGATCAGCCAGGTGCTTCAGCTGGTGAAACCTGGTTGTCAATCATTTGTCTACAGACATGTGAATAGTTTTAACGACAGTTGCATTTTTCTGTGTAAGGAAATTATTGCGTGGCCGCGCATTGGTGCTAATGCTGATAGTTGCACTGATAGCGCTGTCTGAGTGATGAAACGTGAAGCATCCCAGAAGGTGTCATGGGTTATTCTGCTCGTAGAAATCCCTAGATTTCTTAGATGCTAGATATAGCACACCAGTAAAAACTGGATGCTATATCTAGCCTAACATCTGATATAAAAGAGAACATTTTATTTATTTAATCCACTAAATTGTGTCAGACTGAAAGCCATCCTGATGAAAAAAATCTAATTTTGGTCTGGAGACATCAACAGATAAAAATCTGTCCTTCCCTTCAAATCTTGTTTCAGTAATTCATTGTCTTCATTCTTAAAAGCTCTGAAAAATCAGGACTGTTTATATTTTTATTGAGGTTTCAGAGGATCTCTGCAGGTTGGGGTCTCCTTTACAATGGGGTGGACTGATTTTCCTCCCTGAACAAAGCTCACAGGAAAATCCTCAGAGAAAAACAGTTCCAGCTTACTGAACACAAGCCAGGTCACACTGGGTCAGGAGAGCAGGCTTGTCTTGTGACATTTGGGACCCTTTTTTCATAGGTTTAAAAGGGCACATCCCATTCTGCCCACCTGCACGATTTCCTTAAGCCTTTATTGTCATAGAGCATATGACCTTTGTAGTTAAAACATGGGAGACTTCTAATTCAGTGTAGGAAGATGTTCCCTTAGTAAGACTTTTTTTTTTTTTTACATATACGTTGTAGATGTGGTAATTTATTAAGTGTTTTGCTTTGGTTTGGCTTACTTTTTCTCCAAGACAAAGTTTGAATTACTTTGGGTCTGTGTTTTTTCTTCAGTTTATTCATCAAGAACACCTGTGATCTTAAAAAAATATCAAGGTTATAAATACAAGTGGTGTTCCTTCCCGAAAGCCAGGATCACTGTCCATCAACAATATGAAAAGAGGCAGAACATCTACAGAGTGGAAAGGAGATTTTGGCTAAGGCAGAGTTTGACCCCATTTGCTCTTGCAGTTCTGTCAAAGCAGAGATGTGATTGTGACAATTATTCATTTGCCTGCAAAGTTCAGGCACTGAAAGGGAAATTTTGTATGTATCCCACTGTAAATAACTCACTAGGACTGCATGAGTTCAAGATAATAATGACAGTCATTTGGATTTATAGAGTGACTTCAGTCTATTCCATTTCCGGAGATGGGTGGTAGCTTTATGAAGTAAAAATTGGAATTTTACACAAGATACCTGAAAAGCTAATTAAGCCTAGTATTTCATTATTTCCTCTTGCAAATGATACCATGCAGATAGGAAGCTTAAGAGAAGTGCAGTGTAAGTAGCTGGAGTCACTGTCAAACTATTGACCATCTGCAGTGAAAGTTGATAAAGTGAGTGTGTGATGGTTACCTTTCACAGGCATACCCACCTTAGAAACTGATTTCTTTCTAAAGAACAAACGTCTGTAGTACCAAAAATACCCAGAAAATAAAGTTCCGTTTCCAGCTATTTTTTTATTAATTTAACTAGTAACAGTTTGTTTATTGAGGATAATTTTTCATTTGGGAAATGAGAACTCCAATTGGTAGAAAATTGGTTACAGCAAAATTTTATAAGTTTGTTCTTTTTATTCAAATGAAACGTGATCATTTGGAGTCACATCTCAGAGGTTTAATCTTCTCCTCGGATAGTATTCATTATGTCAACAAAATAGTTAAGGCTGTATGTACAAAGTATACTGGACAAAGAAACAAACTTTCCCTGCTAGATGGGATCTAGCTTTGATCGTTGTAATATGACAGCCCTTTCTAAGATATCCTTTTTCTCACCAGGATTTATTATCAGTAGTTCAAAACAGTTGCAGGATCTCTCGCTTTATGGCTGGCACATGGTTGTTCCTGTGAGTACATGAACACTGATGCTAAAGTAGCAAAGGATTTTGGTTTTTAGGCTAATCTCAGCAACCATTTCTTGTGATCAGACTTTGGGAGGGAAGTGGTGCACGTGCCAGCATTTTAGGGCATAAAATTCATTAGTTCATACCTGTCCATACGTGCTCTGTGTGTGTATTTTGCACATTAGGTCAACCCATGTGGTTAGCGAATGTTGACTGATTAAAACATAAAAGGAAAACTTGTTTTCCACCATGCTCTGCCCCACCATTACTTTCCAGTGCTGGATCCTTCCAGGATATCATAGAAAAACAAATCTGAAACAAGCCATCAGCCCCCCCCGCCCTCCCCTGCAATAAATAAAAGCCAAAACCCGAGCCTGTCTCTTATCCTTGCCAGCACAGTGTAGGACACACTGACATATAATTTCCTGACCTTGAGAGCTAATTAGCTGAGTTCTTTACACCTAGGAATGAAATCTCACACTCTGAAAATAGTCTGAATATTTTCAAGGACAGAAATCCCTTTGGCCTCAACCCCTTCCCCCCAAAAGCTACTCCATTGTTCTGCTCTGTACACTCCTCCAAATATTAAAAAAACAGCCCAAGGTATTTATCCTGATATTTAAAGTCTCAATAGAGAGTTTTCCTGAGAGGAATTTTCAGTTTTACAATTGAAACTGTCAGCCACAAAGAACGCTCACGTAGGTGAGTAGCAAATACCTCGGAGAGGTAAACAATTACTATGAAATTCAGTGCGGTGGGAGATCAGACTGGCCGTGTCCCTTTCCACTCTGAAAACAGCATGTGAAATTATCATTTTTTGGCTCAACATCATTTTTTCAGACAACACATCCGCTCACAAAAGCAAGGCAAAGTGTACAAACAGACAAGTTATTTCCTGTGGCTGATCAAGGAAGTATAAGGTGAGAGAAAAAGGAAATATATAGGATGTATATTATAAGTTATAAGTCTTATTTCTGGGTTTAGATATCTGCAATATTTTCAGATATTATAGCCATATGCACATAAAAATTATAAAGATTGCTTTCCACTTCTTGAGGGTGTATAGGCTTTTTACTCATCAGTGCTATACTGCTCGTTACATACACTATGAGATTTGTGCATAGATGTCAAATTAAATTATGTTGATTTTATCTCACCTTTGCTCCTTGAAGCTACTTTAGAGACTTATATCACAATTTGCATCTTTAATATATTAAATTCCAAAATGTATGTACGGGGTAGGAAATGTCTTTATGCCCATGTTACAAACTGGACACTGTAGCACAGAGGGGTATTTTTGTTTACAGTGAGGGTCCCAGTGAGGCAGTGATGGCTAATGAGGTGTTTAGAAATGTCTGGGTTCCTATCATCACATCCAAGCTTGGTCTACACGATTTGCTCCAGGTCCCATTGGCAGTGAAAGGAACAGATCCAATTTCTTGAATGACTTGTCCTGGCAATCTGGCTGGTGGATCATCCATATCCTCTCAGGCATGAGAAAAGGCAATAGCCACAGACAGCGAAAGACAGCGGACTGACAAGTTCTGATTATACAGTGCAGCTCTAGCACCAGCATTTGTTCTGCCTTTGGTTTGGGGGGAGGACGTTGGTAAGAAAATACTGTATTGCAAAAGAAGCTGAGGGTTGTCCACTGTCATTGTTTTCACACGAAAAGTTTTTTGTCTAAGTGGTACACTTGTGTTCTTTCTTGCTGTGTCGTGTATAGCTATTTTACTGGATACAAACTGACATGAAACTGTGACATCTTGTCAGGTGGAAGCCGTTGCCTGGGGAGAACATGGAGTTCTTATAGTACAGGATACTTGCAGTAACCCCCTCCATGAGGAGAAGCAGCCTAAATTTTTCCATGCCAGCTAGTGCCATGAAGATGGAGAAGGTATGTGGAAGTGTGTTTATTTTTTTAAATGGGTGATGGGCATATCTGCTTTGAGACTTCTAGCTGGGCTTATGTGAAAAGCTCAAGGAAGGCAGAAAGTCTGTGCCGTCTCTGACAGATGCAGAGGGAAGGACGAGGACTATTGCTACAGAAACAAATTCCCCAGACACTGATACTTTTACAGTCTGGAGACTGTAAAACTTTCCTCCCTTTACATCATCAAAGAAGAGGCTTGCTCAAGTTGCTAACCGATCCAGTTCTGGAAAATCTGATCAGGTCCCTTACTCTAGTGATTTTCTTCTGGGACTCTTTAATTCTCTAAGGACAGCTTCTACTGCGGGAGAGAGTGTGTAGGTGACTTTGCTACATCCTCAACACAGCTCAACCTTATACCACACTGGGATCTTCCTAAGGTCCTCCCCTTTAATCAACCAGATTTTGTGTTCAGTGGGAGAGCAAAGGCAATGCACGTCTGCTGTGAAGCTATTGTTGCTTTCGTTATTGAACCTGGAGATTGTGCCAGTTGACTGTATATCCATCAAAAATACATTTCATATTCATTATGTGGTACAGCAAGAAATGGATACTGGATTGGGACAGGGGAAAAAAAAATCACAGAAGTGCTAACAGCACCCTCCAGCAAAAGTATTTCAAATGTTTAAGCCACTGTATGCCAGGAGATGAGATTTCAGTTTCTATTCTTGCTCAAAATGACTAAATATAGTAGCAAATGAAAAATCTTCCACAGAGGGATGCTAACATGAAGGGCATCTTTTTCCCCCTCACAGCTACATGACCCTGTCTGAATGGGGGTTAAAGGGATGTAAGTAAAAGCAGCATATGACCAATAATTCTTCAGTTTCCTTTGAGGTACAAAAGGCAAGCCTCAGAGGTGTGAAGTTGGCCTGAGTGTGAAAATAAAATCTTAATGAAATGTGAATAAAATGAAAATAAATGGAACATTCCCTAACCAGGGTTTACAGTGTCATCCCCAGCCCGGGAGACAGCCTGAACCGTGGTCTCTGCTGGTACCTCTGCTTTAGCATCACCGACTGCTGCTGCTGCTGCTACCCACGGAGCCTCTTAACAAGTAGAGCCGTTAGCTGAACTAATGAGCCTGGGAAAGTGCAATGAAACCCATAGTTCACTAAAGCTTCTGCTGTAATTCTGGGTCTTTTCTGTTCTTTGCGGTGAGAAATGCAGCAATCGCTGCCTTGAAAATACAAGCACTTGCTGAATTCATTCCTATTTTGGAAACTGCTGGAAGATTTTCATAGCTTCGAATGAAAATTTTTCTTGAAACTGCAGATAAGGATGTTTACTTTGTTCTTTCCACCCAGTTCTTAAAATCTAGACAGCCCTGAAATGTAGGGAAATTGAGCACTTCTGCACACACACTGCCCCCCCACGTATTTCCCAAACAATTGATACTGATAATGAATATAGGCTATCCTGGAGCTGTTTGGTCCAGTTGAAGCTCCAATATAACTTACACATTTGAAGCTACAAAAAATTATATATAAATAGGGATAAAACCAGCATATTGTCAGCTTTGCCATGTAGTGGATTAGGCAGGTAACTAGATCATCCTTGGCAATACAATTAGGATGTTCTGCATACATTTCATTTACATAGACATTCTTACCCATTTTCACTGTCCCATGCTTTGTCTTCCTATGCTAATATTATTATTTTAGCCGTTTTTTAAGGAAAAATTCTAATGGCATCTTATTGTCAGATGTATTTTTTCTCATACCTGCAAAGCTAGATATTATTGTCTCAGTGATACTAAGCTTGAAAGGCATTTTGCCATGAGAAGACGGGATACCTGTGGAGCCAAACTATTGGTAATCTCCATACCCTTTATGACTTACAATACCTGGGCATACACCAAAGAAGGAAAATTTTGCCAGATCTACTTGTATTTTTTAATCTAAGCAAGACATTAGCATTAGATGGGCACTTCTTGCAGGTATTTTATGACCTGTGTAATGAACTTACGTTGTCATCATGAGTATCAGGCTATTTGATGTGTTTGTTAAAGCACTAGTTCCTGGGGGAAGGGAATAAGAGAGCCTTTCAATTTTTATTTTAAAACATCTGAAAATCTCCCCTTGTGGCTGCAAAAGAAGCTTTGGAAAATGCGTGCCATACAGGTTCAAAAGTCAGAAAGAAAACATAAAAGAACGACAATATAAATTTTAAAAGTCTAGAAAATGAAAAGTTCAAGATTGTTTTTACTGCCTGTCTTCACATTTTTTATTGTTTAGAATTGTTGAGACAGTACTATATTAGTGAATTTTACTATAAGCAACACAGACATGAATGTTAATGGTACTTTAAATACAGTTTTTTCCATCATCTGCATGTACGTATATTCTGACATATACCCAAGTTTAAGTCAATACGCAATGCAACCTTTTTAATTTCTTTTACCACTAAAAGTCATTATTTCTAGTGAAAAAACTATTCTGCTAATATTTCTTCAGAATTTCCACTAGTTTTTTGGCACCAAAAATGCCCTTTGGAAATTGGAGGACAACTTAGCAGTTATTTTCAACACTTTGTACTAGTTGACTTGCTAAATCAAGATAAATTATAGTCAGCCTTAGACATGTTTATGAGCTTGTCGAGATCACAGCCTACAAACAGAGGAAACAACACAGGGTATTCCCTTCTGTATGCCAGCTCCAGGAGCAGTTTTAAAGTCGTGAGGAGACATCAGCTCTGAGTTCCCTTGAGCATGAGGGCTTTAAATGGCAGAACAGTGATTGCTAATTACTAGAATGAAAATGTATGTTTTCTCAATATGTGATAAACTGCTCTTAAAATGTGAGAAGCAGCAAATAGGATGTGATTTTCGGCTACACATTTTCTATGCACTCTATAGAGTTGTTTTAGGCCAGTTTTTGCATTCATTTTGCAAACTCTGTTTTAACACAAGACCTAACTTGAAGTCACCAGAGTTGTCGTTTGAATATTTCTCACATTTTCCTTTTTATCTGAGATATCATCCGTGAGGCAGCACAACTACATGCTGGTCACGCTTCGGTAACACAGCCCTCATGGCCACAACGTAGAGTTTGGCTGATGCAACCACTAGGTTTGGCTTTGTGATATGAAGGTGGGATATAAGGTGGTGTGGAAATGAAGTGCAGGCACTTGCAGCGTTTCAGAAATGATGCCTGCACTGCTCTGGTCCAGATTTTGTTGACTGGGCCAAGACTCATATTTTCCAAGATTCTTTGCAGCTGGCTGCCATTGACTGTGGAGGAAGGTATGTTCTTAAATGCTATAGACTCCCTCTGCAAGTACTTAAATGACACGATCATAACAGCCTCTTGAAAACATTACATAGTCTCTATATAAAAGTTGTACTTAAAATGCGTAATCTTTTAGATATAAACGTTGCACTTAGTGGCATGAGGAGTCAGTAAGTTCCTGTGACTCCCAAGTTCCTGCAAATGCAGGTGGGCTCCTGCTGAAATTCAGAGTGAGGAGACAAACTGTTCTGTCAGTCGTGTCATAGCCATTTATATTCTGGCCTTTGCTATATCTTTCAATATTTTATTATTTTTAGTTAGTATTTTAAAGTCACCTTCTTCCCATCCTGCTGCCACAAGAAAATGAGTGCTGGTACATTTTAGTCTCATTTACATGCCACAAATCTAGAATGACTCTGCCAGCTTCATATCCACTGATTATTTTACGAAATACCAATTCTGTATTCCAAACAACTTTTCAACCAACTTAATGGGATATTTCTCCCCACTGTAACTAGAGCATTAACTTGAGTCACGACAATGTGACACGCAGGCTCTATTTTTTTGGCCCAGGCATTGAACTTACTAGAGCGATCTGCCTGCAGAATAAACTGAGCAATGTGTGCAATGATGTCTTTCTGTTATGTGTGTAAATATTAGCTTAATAATTTTTTCTTTTCAGCAGTGGTTTGCAGTGTGCAGATGGACAATGATCAGCCTGCACTAGGTAGTCATACTGAAGATAAAGGTGGAGTCATGCCTGGAGGTTACAAAACCAGCGGTTGCACATCTTGAATGCACTTTTGTTTAAGGTGAGGGGTAACTCTTCTTGCAGTGTTTTGCATATGACGTATTTGACAACTTGTCTTCAACAATATTCTGCTGCATGGCTGGGATGTTCACAATTCAGTGTCATGGGCTTTATTCTCTCTGCAACCAAAAAGAATCAGAAAGCCTGTAGTGAGCATTTCTCTTAATACTGCAGTAAACTGGTGGGTTAGCAGGTGGTTTATGCTGCATTTGGATGCCCTTTTCACTGCTTTTCTGTGAGTAGGTCATACCGGCTGATGTAGGTGCTTGTGTTAAGTTCTCTGCCACCAGCTGCAGGGGCATTTGTTTATTTTGCTCCTTTCCTTTTTTTGTGAGCACATGATTTGGGGTCAAAAACTGGAAAATAGTAAATTATTTATTTATAGGGCTTTTATCACTGTAATGCTCTAATTAAGTGATCTCTTGGTCCTTCTTTTTTATTATTGCAGTTTGAGAAACTAAACTGGAAAAAAAAAAGATAAAAAATATTACAATCTCTGATAGTTCTTGAAGCAGAAGTTCCAGATTAATAAGGTATTCAGACCAGCGTGTGCAAACTTTTCCTCCTTTGAGATGAGCTTTGCACATCAGCAGTGCAGGTAGCTAAGTGCTGGCCAGTGGAGGATGAGCCCTGGAATTGCAGTATACATTTTGTACCTTTTCAGAAATAGATCTTGTCACCAAATCAGTATGTTTTAATATGGGTTTGGATTAATCCCAAGAAGCAGAATTTCAGTGTAGTGACATAGTAATGTGACAGGATATGCATAAAGTTCATTCAGTCTGTGTACCAGGGAAACAACCTTTCCTCTTCAATCAGGCAACTTTGTGATGTTGACATTGATGTAAAGTATAATATTAATTAAAGGAAAAAGTCATATGTTCTGTTGTAATATCATAGAGTGTTGTCCTGCAGGGTACTGAATGCCTTTAGCTGTCCTGTGCACTGCTGCCATCCCTGCTTAGCGCAAGAGGGAAGTAACTCGGGCAGGATTTTACCAAGGTAATCCTGGGTTAAGATTTGGTGGGGACAGACCTCACTGTCCCCAGAGTCAGAGCTGCCCTGGACCTGTAAACCCAGACCTTCCTGAGACACGATGAGCCTGTGCACGCTGCTGGAGACACAGAAGAGACAGTTGGTGTCCTGGAGTTACAAGGGTCAGGGTCTGTGTGTAACAAGGTGATGGGCAAGAAGGTGTGCAGAGGAAATGTGGGAGGAAGGCTAAAAGCAGCGCCTGCCTTATAACCTGCATAAACAAAGGGGAACTGAACAGGAAGAGGGGAAACAGACTGGGATCCAGTACAGCTGCATGGGGAATGTCTTGCCAAAGGAGGGCTCTGGCAAGGTTGTGAGAATAAGATTAATATTGGCATTTTTCTGTGAATAGAAAAGGAAACATATGCTTCTAATTGTTTCACGTAATGCATTCAAAACATATGCTTGATAACCATGGAGAACATTCGACGGAGTGTTTACAGAATAATAAGCAGAACAATTAGAGTAACAGATAATTGTGTGTCCCTGGAACTGCTCCTATTTCCCCCACACCTCCTTTCCTCCGCTCTGCTGGTTTTTTCCTATTCTTGAAGTCTTTATGGATTGTTGCTCTTCTGTCAGTTTGGGCTG
Source organism: Tringa tobata (assembly GCA_033628505.1). Lineage (NCBI taxonomy): Eukaryota > Metazoa > Chordata > Aves > Charadriiformes > Scolopacidae > Tringa > Tringa tobata. Next base: position 1,840,061 of record JAHREE010000352.1, on the reverse strand, counting down.
ATTTTAAATTTCTCATCAAACTATTTTATTCACATTGACAAGATATTTTGTATACCCCTCTTCCTGATCCACAGATAACGAATCCCCACTGAATTTCTGGGTTTCAGCTTGAGCTCAACCAAACCAAAAGATTTCCCTCTCAACCAGCCATTGTTATGCTGTCTTTGAACAGCCACAAGGCAGAAGCCTCTAAAACACCAGTCTGACTGCAGCAATCCCACATTTCCTGGCTTCTCATCTTTTTTACTTCACTTCTTTAACCTGTATTTTAGCAAGTGCAGAGCCAGAAGAAACTCAGATTGTCCCCAGGCCAGTGTGAAGGAGCTTGGATTATACCCGAGTGCTAAACACGCAAAATAAGGATTTCAGCAGAGGTCGATCTATCCAGCTTTGTTAAGCCAGTGGGCGACATGAAAACTCTGAAGTTCAAGTCCTAATTAGATCTGTCTGTGAAATTTCCCTTGATCCGAAAGATAGCAAAATGCTAGATAAGTATGAGGTAAAAAGCTAGAGAAGGAGGTATAGGACTTACCGTGCATTAGTGTGGAGACTGAAACTGCTGCAGGGTTCATGATTCATCTGTATAAAAATGGCTCCGTGGCGTTATCACAGGTTTTTTTCCTGGTTTTGACTGGCTTGTACTTTAGAAATATCAGTTCAGCTACCTGGAGATTTAGGACAATCAGCAGCTTTCTATAAGGAGAGTTTCTCAAAAGGGAACAAACATCTTGATGTGCCTAAATATCTTCACTTCCTATCACAAAGCTGATGGCAGGTGTTCTTTTTGTTTCTGTCTACTAAATGGTGTGATGAAGCAGGCTGGAAAAAGGAAGAGGGTTGGACAAGCAGCTCAAAACAGATGTTTCATAAGTTTTAAAATATTTAACTACTGAATAAAATTTCAAATATCCTGTTTATTTTTAGATTTTGTGCACTGTGTATTTTGGGCATATTTCCACATGATAGCATTAACAAGAACACTGTCTTGTCAAAGTTGCCTCAAAGGGACCATTTGAAGGAAAAGAAATTCTATTATGAATATTGGTTTTTTTGCATAGTATGTGAAGCTATTAAGTATGCTATGTTTGAAGTAAAATATTGCATCTATCAGAAATACTAAAATTCTGTGTAGTATTCACAGTTAAACACATAAATGGCCCGTTATTTCCTTTTCAACTTTCTTGGTATATGTATAAAAGAAAAATTGTCACATTGGTAAATATTAAAAATGTGATGAATTATATGACTTGGTTTTAGCTGGATGTAGCATATTAACTTTTTTTTAGTCCCTTAATGGACGAACAAGGGCTTGGCTTTGCCATAGCAAAACTCTAACTGTAATCCACTGTATTTCACAATTCTAAAGAGGATTCAAATAGTCTGGAAGATCAGAACTAATTAAAAATGCCCTGGATTTGTTTGTCTGTACCAGTTTAAGAGATCCACAAGGAGGGAGCTGCAGTAAGAAACCAGACTGCAGCAGTTCTAGAAAAGCTTGAGTTACAGTCCATGCGTGACTGCTATAGCAAAGTGAAAACTTTATTTAAAGTTTTACTTTTTTCATCTTCCTAAAATAGGAAAAATGCTTAAAATTCAGCTCTACACTAGATTTGGTTAAGCTGTGTGTGCAGGGTTGCTAAAGAGGAACATGGCTGAGAAGGGCAATCTAATCTTACATTCATACAGGGGTTTGTATACTGTGTTTTGCTTCATAAATAATGTGAATTTGGGCAAACCAAAGTTCAGCTATCAGAACTTTCAGCAGTTGGAAAATGAAATTTTCATAGATTAGGTTAAAAGGGTAACTTGGGTAATGCAAAAACTGACACTTGTCTCTAGTGCAGTGCCATTATGATAAGGTAAATAAATTATGGGAATCTTTCATTATTCTCAAATCAAACATTACAAAAAGCTAGGAAAATATGTTGTAAGCTGATGGGAATGCATTTTTGAAGCACTTAAGAAATTTATCTTTGCCTTTTACCTTAAGTAATAGGAATGCAGTACTTTTTAGAGCAATATCCATTTTGTTTGCAATTTCAGATTATAACCATAAGGACACATTCTTCTCACTTGGATATTTCAATGTTACTTACCCTGGCTAGAGCTGAAGTTCTTTGAGTGACTTAATTTTTACATTGCCATACCTTAGTGCAGTAAATCTGTACAATATTTCTGAATTTTCCAAGAACATAATTTTTACTGAAGTAATTGAAATATTACTGCAGTGCTTTCACAGTTGAGAAACTAGCAGCCACATTCCCAAATTTAACTTGTGTTGAACATATATTGCATCTGGAAGTCTTCTCATTCTTAATTAGTAAGATTTTCATACAGGAGAAGTAAACAAGAAATCTAGAGAGAATGCTAACAGCTTATATTTTCCAATTGCATGAAACTATGTATAAATATGATGTGATGCATCCACTTCCCTTATGGAGCAAATATTTATAATTGTCAAGATGATGGATGTTGAAATAATAATCAGTTTTTCTTTGGTGCAATTTCAGAAAGAAGCCATAATTATGTATGACAAATATAGGAATACGGAATTGACCCTACTGTCTGTAAAAGCTTCCCTAAGTAATCTCAGCAGGAAAGGCACATGCTAAGAGATTATTTCACTTTCAAAAGGAAGACATTTTTCTTTCAGTGTTCACTATACTTTTGACAATAAATGATGTGACTTTTATTGTGGCATTTTTAGATATTTACATAATGATTGGAAATGTGGTTGTGCAAAAAGAAGGGTATCCACACTAATCTACTTGCTAATCAGTTCCATCAGACTTTTTATTGTGGGCTTTTCTTTTTTTTTTTTGTAAGACATACTAAGTGACAGTTAAATTTAAAGATTTTGCATTAGAATAACTGTGCTTCTATGAAACTTCTTTATCTGGCACGCTTTCGCTCTTTCATTCCATAAAATCTTACATAGTCTAAGTGCCTCTTTATTTGAATTTTCCAGCAGATTGCTCATTTTCAGCTCCAAACATAATCGAGTGCTGGCTGTTCATGGCCCAGTACCATCTTCACGTAAAATATTTCATTCACAAATGAAACCCTTACTTGGTAGATCAGATAAAAAAAAAATATCAGAATACACCGTGCACCCAGACCTGCTTTGGGGCTGGAAACGGGTGGGTGGAAGACTTGGAATTCTGCTTTATTTGGAATGTTATGGTTATTTTGCTGTCCGTTTCTGATGGGTTTTCCTCGGTCTCTTTCTTCTGCATCACTAACCTCAGCAAGTGAAGAGAATTACATGGCTGAGGATTTATGCATCCAGTTAGTTCTCCAGCCCTGCTGTTTCTTTCTCAAGTGCATGCAAAAAGCACGAGGAATTCAACTGTGCATGAACAGCCCGCCAGGCCGAGCGCAGCTGATGCCCTACGTTTATTTGCAGGCAGAGGGAATGCAGGGCTAACCGAGGAAAGGTCAGTCAGATTCTGGAACCACAGAATGAAACGGGTGCATTTTCATGCTGCAAATTAGTCCTTCTGCAAAAGGCGATGCCTCTTGCTGGACTGTTCTGCGCAGGAAAGCCGCAATGGCATTTAGCCAGAGCCACAGGAGTCACAATTTACCCAGCAAGGATGGGTACTGGTGAGTAGCCAGTTGGAACCTGGCTTTGCTAAGTCAAAGCAGGACTTGAAAGTAGCTGTCAAGTCACTGTTGGGCTCCCCTGCCTTCTGTTCCTGCTCAATTTATCTGATAGTTATAGCAACCACCAGTTAGTTCTCCACCTACATATGCCATCCTTTTCCTGACACAGTGTCACAGAATCACGCGGAATGGTTGAGGTTGGAAAGTTCCTTTGGAGGTCATCTTGTTCAGTCCCCCCTGCTCAAGCAGGTTCACCTAGAGCTGGTTGCACAGGAACCATGTCCAGATGGCTTTTTTAGTATCTCCAAGGAGGGGTACTCCACAACCTCTCAGGGCAATCTGTGCCAGTGCTCAGTCACTGTCACTGTGGAAAATGTATTTCCTTATTATCAGACCAGGCCCTCTTGTGTTTCAGGTTGTGCCCGTTGCCTCTTGTCCTGGTTCGGGGTGGAGCAGAGCCAATTTTCTGTTCAGCGGAGAAGCTCTTGCTGTAACTATCAGGGTCAGCCCACTTGGATGTTTACCCTGTGGAGGGTTTGCACCAGTGGGGAGGTGTGGCTAGGTCAGGTGACCCAAACTGACCAATAGGCTGTTCCATCCCATCTGCCATGCTCAGTATAAAAGCAGAGGGACCAAAGGGGGTCAGGTTGGCTCCTCTTTTTTGGCTCCTCTTCAAAGACTTTTCTTCAATGAGTTTTTTTCTTCAATGAGTTTTTTTCTTCAATGACTGACATGTGAGGAGGACCATGTCAGGTCATCTACCTTCAATCCCCATTGGTGAGTTCCAGTATCCAGTTCCCATTCGTCACTGAGACCAGTCTGGGACTTTCCTAGTGCTTGCCAGTGATCATTTCCCTGGGAGCTTGATATGGTTTTGTATATGTATTTTTATATATTGTATCTATTTCATTACTTCCATTTTATTTTATTATTACTATTTCATTAAATTAGTTTAGTTTTTCCCTAAACTCATAAATCTATTTATCTCTTTTCTGCCTTTCCTTGGAATAAGAGTTGGGGGAGCATCTGTCTTCTCATCATTGGTTAACCCAGCCCAAACCATGACACCTGTTGATATTTGCTGCTAAACATATTGCTGTAGCAAATAGAATCAGAAATGTAACTTCTGTTATACATATGATCTATAGAAAAAAAAAGCCAAAAAGGCCGTCTACTAACTGAAAACTTTGTAGTGTAAGAAAATGCCTGTGTTTTTGTCAGTTGAAGAGCTCTTTAAGTGCATTTGTCCATGGGAATTACTAGTGGTGTGGCCTTATAGTTCAAGAAACTTTTCCATCAAGCTTCCTTTTTGAGTCTGTCCAGTACAAAAAGAGAGCAAAATAGACTTGCTTTCTTATTTGTGAAAGAGGATCAAACCACTGCACATGCCTCAACCTCCGTCTTTTTAACTTTTATATGATATATTTTCAGTTTATGCAAATGGTCATTGCTACACTGACTCCTGTAGCACCACACTGGTTCTCACCTGCCTGTCCCTAGGAGTACAGTCTGATGTGAAATAGTTATCTGATATATACGTGCCCATGTCAAATGATTACACAATAGTGTTCACTGCTTTCTGCCTCCACCTCTTTGTCTTAAATTTCCAGTAAAAATCCCTCTTAGGTTCAAGTCCCCACCAGCAATCTCCACTGTACAAAAGTGGGTTGTGGATTAGATGCAGCCTTGAGTAGAATTGGCTTAATGTCAATTCCAAATTTACTTCTCCTTGCTGGTGTCTCCAAGGATGGTATCTGCAGAGGACAGGGGGATTTTTAACGCTGTGTTTCAGGACCTTGGTTCTGCTTTGTTAACTCCAAAGATGTGTGATATATATGACAAAGGCTGAAAGCCATTAGAGCCCCACGTTCAGTTGACAGTACCATTTTACTTATTGCCTGCATGTTATCTTTCAGGAGAGTAGGAAGCATCATTGATTTCAACTTGACTATTCTTTTGTTCACTGAGCAAATAGGGATTGTGAAAAAACTCTCAGCTTTACCCAGAAGTCTTTTTTTAAAAAATATCACAGATGATCGAGTTAGGCCCAAAATATAGCCCTTTAGGAAAAATGGATACAGAACCATAGTGTGAGTATGGCTGTTGAAGGAGTTTTCCTAACTTTACTAAAACTTTACTAAAAACATGTAAGTTAAAGTAAGCTGTTTTCTGACACTATTGAAATCTCTGAGACAGTGGTATTTTACTGCTGTATAAGGACTGGTGAATGTAACTCACAAGTATCGTTTTCATTTGTCCCCAATCTGCCATCCTTCTCTCTAAGTCTTTATGTCATTAAAACTCCCATTCCTATCACAGCTGCAATCAGTGGAGCGATGTGGGGGACAAAGTAGCTCATAGCTAAGCCATAGATTAAACAACTGAATTCCATAATAACAGGGTAAAAAAGCTTTCCTAATTTGAACTAGACTTCATATTTTTTTAAGCTTTCTCTTTATTTTGGAAGTATGTCTTAGTCACAAGCAAGATGTTCAGTGACAGTGATCTTACAGAAAGCTCCCAGCACTGAGGGGAGTGTGACCACTGCTTTCATTCTTGTGGCGTCCCGACTGTCCTGTGATCTGGCTGTCACAGTAGCTGTATCACAGACACACCGAAAATGCTTAGAGGGGTTTCCATTCTCCTTGGCTGTTATCTTCACTCTTGGTCATAAATCTATGTTAGAGAAATGATGAGAGACTCAGAAGAGATTCAGCCTCGACTCTTAGTGGTGGGTCTAAGCTGTGCCTGCTGATGTAAAAATGCATGTTGTCATAACAGTTCCCATTTCCTCTCTGACATGGGTTTTAATTGCATGTATTTTCAGTATTTGTTGATTAGGGAGCAACTCAGAAAAAAAAAAAGCCATAGTGTGACAACTGGCAAAGGTATATCCCTTTACTTGAAAAAAAAAACCAAACCAAAACTAGTAATAAAACACCATAAACAAAACTCGTTAAAATTTTAATGTTTAGCTGGGCAGCAGCACTGTGGCCAGAGACAGACACGGAATAAGGCTCTATAAGTAGCGCTGACAGAAGCATTGGGTCTAACCTGCAGCTCCCCCAGAGCTGGGTCTCTCTGAGAAGGCCTCCCCAGTGGTTGTGCACCGTGCCAAACTGGGGGGCAGCCTCCACTTTGGGCAGCTGCTCACTTGGGCTGGGACCACAGCGACATTTTGAAAACTGAGCAGGTAATTTATTCAGAAGGGATAAAAACGCATGAAAAACAAATTAAGAGAAACCAGTATAATGGAGAGTGATTGATTAATGCAATTAAGTATGGCAATTTTGTCCATTTGTTTGGTGTCCTTAGGCTGTGATAATTATACAATTTGTGTAGCTGCTTTACTATTTAATGCTAGATCATTTTAAAGAATAGATTGATCTATTGGCATTTACAGCAAGGTAACCATTAAAATACTCTGCTTGACTAGCTAAGGATTTTCTGTCTCTTTGGAGGAGTCTGACTACATTGATAAGTAAAAGGAAACTGATGAAAATTTCCCTCTTAGGTTTTTTGTAACCACTGGACTCCATCCCACCTTTTTCACTTGCTTTGTGAGTCTAGTGCTTTTCTCATGTGCTTTTCTTCCAAATATTAAAGACTAAAATGTTCCAGAAAAATCCTAGCTTTAGAAGTGCTCTGCTTTAGCTGACTGCAGCAGGCATGTAAGCAGTGACTTACGTCAGTGATATGAACCCCATCTTCTTTAACAAAGAGAAATTGGAACTAAGCATATAATCTATGCAATCAGGCTGTCTTGTCTCCTTGTAGCATAGCACAGATTTTTGTCCAGTTATTCCTGTATTGAACACAGATCCTTGTGTTTATGTGGTGTCTGGGCTTCAGACAAGATATCCTGTACCTATTAAAAGAGTTCAGAGGTGGAGGATACTCTTATCCTTCAGTATTTTCTTCCAGTGGTTAACCACCTTCATTGCCAGCGTGTATGACTTCTCTTTTGAAATCATCTAACAGATTTCAGGTTGTTGGTTCTTTTGTCCTTGACAGGCTCTCTCAGCGAGATAACCATGTGTATGACCTATCAGCTGAATTTGCCTTTGAGGCAAACAGAATTAAATCCATTAAGGCCTCCTTTACACAACCTCTTTCCTCAACCCAAAAGACTTTGGGCCCTCAATACCTCTTCTTTAATAGCCTTCCTAAACTATGTTTAAAATAAAAACGTATTTAAAGAGGAAGTTCAAGTATTGTTCTTGCCAATGCTCTGTGCTGTTATGAAAGAGCCACTCTTTGTAGCTTGCTGCTCTCTTTTGAACTGTGCAATCCTCTCAACCTGAGCATCACCCTGCAAACTGTTTTTCTTTTTTTTTTTTTTTAATTCTGTGACTCCTGCATCTTTTATGCTGTAGAGCATCTATATAACAATGTGTAAAGGAGCATTTGCCAGACTCTCAGGAAGAGGCGCTTGGATGAAGTTATTGATGAGAAAGGGAAGAAAGAACTGTAGTGCTATAATCACATGCATCTGTCTCTCAAGGACATGATTGGAGATTGTGTAGGAGATTGCATGGACTTACCTTGCCCCCACCATATCCCAATTTCACAATTTTCATTTATTAGTTCTATAAAAGGCAAATGTGTTCCTTGACCAATTCTAGTGAAGACATACACTTAGTGAGTCTTTGGAAGAGCTATTCAGCCACTCGGGAAAGAAAAAGTGAAGCAGTAGATTTTTGAGCTGGAAGAAGCCGGTATAAGTGATCTACTCTGTCACCGTGTTACTTCTTGGCTCTGTAGGACTGATCACTTCAGTGCATTTTCTGCGTTTTGTGTGTGTGGTGTTTGTTCAGGGAATTTGTCCAAGCATTCAGTTTTGGTATGAATTAGCCTTACTTTGTTCTTTGCATTTTATGTGAAAACACCTGGAGGGCCATGCATCCAGGAAGGTTGAAATTGTGGCACTGTTATAAAGAGTCAGGTTCAAAGAATATGTTAGAAAGGATCAGGGATTATTTTGATCGGGGACTCAGAGTGAGAAAAGTTGGATGTCCTGTAGACAGAATGCACAAGTAAAACACCTGCACAAACAAGCCAAATTTTCTGAGCATAAATAGTGAAAGGCGCAGCTACACACCAGGTTAATTTGCCCCTTCCTTTACTTCAAAGTTTTGCTGTAAAAGTATGTGGAGGGTAGGCTCAGGTCTCTCATAGCTACCAAGAAACCAGGATGCCTCATCAGCCCTGGTTGGTTCTCTTTGCTCACAGAACACGGCGGTTGTTCTCAAGAGGAGAAAGGACCTGAGGATCTCATCCACGTGGTATCACAGGTGTCACTGTGCACAGTATTGTTGCAATACCAATTTTTATGGTTAAAGACCACAATTTTCTGTGGTTTTCCTATTTCTGTTCTGTTTAAATTCCAGAAAACTAAATTCAGAATATGTAGCTTTCATGGCATTGTATTTTTTCATCTGTTTTGTTGCTGAACTTCTTACTGTTCAAACTTTCTTACTGTTCAGAGAACTACCCAGTCGTCTCAAACTGTTTTGTAAGTGAGAATATTATGCTGTAGATAAGGAATCCGTAGTGCTATCTTACTGGATGTTGATGCCATGGGGTCGTTTTTCTCTCCCTATCAAAACAGCATGGGTTTTTTTTATTTCCTTCAAGTATTTTAATTCACTGACTGTTTAATAGATCAGTGTGACAAAAATCACTTTTAGTTTAGCCACCGACTCTTATAAACGCTACGGGCTGAAGAAAAGCATCTTTTCAATGGCTCTTTGAAAGCTGAAATTAAAAGCAATCAAAGAATATTTCTTGACTTGGGGGTATGTTTAAATACATGGAGTAGAAAAGGCTCATACAAATCTAGTTAGGCAGACAGTGGGCAACACCCACCCCCCAAAAAAAGCCTGTAAATAAAACTAATATATCTGTAGCTTGGAAGTTTCTTTGCAGTTTAAGAAAACTGGTAACGTTTTCAACCCCACAAGTGTCCACAATGTGGTATTTCTAGCTGTCAATATTCTTGCACATTATTTCCTGTCAGCACCATAATATCACTGTCATGAATCAAGGGCATGCGCTGGTGATGATCAGAACAGCTCAGTCAGAAAAGCCTCTGTGTTACAGGGGCTGGTCAACTCTCACTTGAGAACATGGGGATTAATGGTGGAAGCCTTACTGCTTCACTGACTGGTGGAAGGAAACGGAATTGATAATAATATTAAAAAGTATCTTGTCCTTTGGTGAATGCATTTGTTCCTTTTTGAGCTGTAGAATGACAGAAATGCGAAAATTAGAAAGGTTAAAAATAGATATGGAGGTGACTTTATATACTCTCTTTTCAAGTCTTCTCACGACAGCAGTAAACTAGTGTAGGCTGATTGGCACTAATACACAGTAACTACAACCAGGTTAAGAATGTGCATTCCTTTTTTTTTTTTTTTCAAGAAAAATAGTTTCTCTAGATTCCTCCTACCAAAAGAATTACATATCTACTTGATTAAAATCAAAACATTTCTCATTGCCCTCAACTCAGAGCACCTTACTGCAAATCAGCTCAAATTAATCTGTTATGTCCAGTATCTCTCTGCTTCTGCCCGCCTTTTTTCTTTAGACTGTATGGTAACTTGGTCTCGGTGTCTTGTGCTGGGATATTCCCCTGGCAGTGTGGTACGTGACACCACACCGGTAAGCAAGGTCATCATGAAGGGTGCATCTGACCCGTTACCCATCAAGGAAGGTGTGCAGAAGTTGCCCAAATTCCTGAGGCTTCCTGGACAGTGTGACTCAAAACCAAATCTTTTTGATGCAGAAGTGTAAGAGCATCTTAATCTGATTGAGAGGGAGCTCATATGGAATGGAGATAATATGGATTTGGCTGTCTTACTGGAGCTGTGAGTTCTCCAAGCTGGTATTTTGACCTTGCCTTTGTCCCTTTGTCACAGAAACTGCCCAAGGCAAAGTTCGTCTCCTTTGAACTTTCTGCATTCTCCTCTGCTTTTGCTCTCCTGCATGCAGAATATTACAATACATGGGGAAGGCTAATTCTGCCCCCACCAGAAAAATCTGCTTTTTATGCATTTTTCTCTTCACTGGCCAGACACTATTGCTACAGGACAGAACCAATTTCATCCTTGTCAGGTAAAAGAATTTACTGCTCGATTAAGAAGTAGTCCAGTGTAGAACTTCCAAATAAAACATGTAAATTACATCATCCTTAGCCTTAGGCCAATACCTCTGTCCAACTTGGAAAAAAGACTTTCTTCCTCATGGTTGTCCTTTTTTTCATTGTCCTAAAAGATGCTGCTCCTCTCATCAAAGCTGCTTTTCTTTAATGGGAGCTTCAAAAAGATTTTTAGTCTCAGTCTCCTCATTTAGAGGGATGCAGCATTTTACTTCTTGTTACTGGCCATCTTTTCCTATGTAATTCTAGCAAAAGGCTGAATTGCAGAAATAAGTATTTTTGCTGTTAAAACTGTCAGAAAAGAAGCAGAAGTCTGTGAAGAGGTTCTTGAGGTCCCCTGTTGCTCATAAACCATATGGAAATTAATATAATGGAAATTCAGAGTGTAAAAACTAAATAAATTAAACATTAAAAAGCAGTTAAAAGCAAATTGTGATAATATATAATAATCTTAATAGAGTTTGTTACTTTTTCTCCTCAATTGATCTATATTATTCAGTGGAGAGGATGGTCTTTATCTGGGGTTGAATCAAAACAATGTATTATTTCCAAGAACTT
>JAHREE010000352.1:1721655-1828591 GCA_033628505.1 Tringa tobata | reverse complement strand
AGGCTGAGGGGAGACCTTATTAATACCTATAAGTATCTCAAGGGCGGACTGAAGGAGGAGGGAACCAGACTCTTTTCAGTAGTTGCCAGTGAGAGGACAAGGGGCAATGGGCACAAGTTGGAACATAAGACGTTCCACTTGAATATGAGGAAAAACTTTTTCACAGTGAGGGTGATGGAGCCCTGGAACAGGCTGCCCAGGGAGGTCGTGGAGTCCCCTTCTTTGGAGATTTTCAAGACCCGCCTGGATGCCGTCCTGAGTAGCATGATCTGACATGCTCTGGGTGGTCTTGCTTTGGCAGGAGAGTTGGACTAGATGATCTCTATGGTCCCTTCCAACTCTAAAATTCAGTGAAATTCAGTGAAATTCAGTGAGAAGTCTGTGAAGAGGTTGTTGAGGTCCCCTGTTGGTCATAAACCATATGGAAATTAATATAATGGAAATTCAGAGTGTAAAAACTAAATAAATTAAACATTAAAAAGCAGTTAAAATCAAATTGTGATAATATACAATAATCTTAATAGAGTTTGTTACTTTTTCTCCTCAATTGATCTATATTATTCAGTGGAGAGGATGGTCTTTATCTGGGGTTGAATCAAAACAATGTATTATTTCCAAGAACTTCTTACATTGTTATAGGTCCCATCTAGTAAATACACCAGACATTCAGAGGAGGGTTAATATAGTGTGATTTTAGCCCAAGATTGTTGGCTCTACCCCTTGTACGGTGTTGCCATTTGGTCCTGAGCAAATGACTCAACATTTTTTGTATGGGATCACTAAGAGCAGCATTTAGTTGCCTAAAGATAAGCAGTACCTAATGCAGGTACTTCCAAAGAAGACCTGGAACGTATCAGGAGTGAATATGCAGCTTTGGAGGTGAAGGTATGAGCCGTGGGTGGTTTCTCCCTGATCCTGCTGGTAAAGGGACGAGGGTTAGAGAGGAGCAGATGGATCCTGTGGGTCACCATGTGACTTCACTACAAGTGTTGACAGGGATTTAACTTTTAGGAGTATGGGACCCTTTTTAAGTATCAAAGATCAATGGGGAGAGGCAGCATCCACCTAATAAAGTGGGGCAAAAGTATCTTGGCCAAGAGGCTGGCCCACTTGCTGAGGGGAACGTTTTACTAGGAACGATGGAGGAGGGAGCTTACTAGAGTGAAGGACGTGATAATTATTGCCTTCAGCTCAGCAATCATCAGACTGTAATTAGAATATGTGGTCCAGTGTGCTCCCCCCACCTCTCCCTCCCCAATACAGGAAAAAAGTACTTTGTTTCATGAGTTGGACTGGAGAGAGTACAGTGGCAGACACCAAGGTAGGCAAGCCCTGGGAGAAGAGACTCTGGGACTGGAGCTTGTGTAGGCTGGGGAAGAGGCGTCTTAGAGACCCCCAGCAGCATCCCCTGCTGCCTGTAGGGAGGGGACTCAAGAGGTGGAGCTAGGCTCTCTGTAGCATTGGGAGATGACAAAAAACAATGTGCATAAATTGAAACAGGACAGGTTCAGACCAGATCTAAGCAAAGACTTTTTCACCATGAGGATGCCCAGAGAGAGACGCCATTTCCATTCATGGTGGTTTTCAAGCCACAACTGGATAAAGCCCTGAGCAATCTGGTCTGACGACAGAGCTGACCCTGCTCTGAGTTGGAGGATAGACCAAAGAGGTCCTTCCAACCAGAATTATTCCATGTTTGTATGGTCCTATCTTGCGGCAACCCAATCTTACTATGCCAAATCTGTCTGGCTCATTTTATGGGAGGCTAGATGGACACACGGTCCTGAATTGCAGATGCGATATGGTAAGGATTCATGACAGAAAATAAACTCAGTTTTATCTATGCCAATAAAATATCAAAACTGTATTTTAAACTTTAATATAATTTTTTCCCCAAGTCTAGGCCTTATGAATGTTGGGTTAATTCCCTTTTCCAAACTAATGTAGCATCTTTGTGCTTCACTGTTTCTATGAAGTGGTTTGTGCACAGTCTTCATGCAGGTATTGCAAAATAAATGTGTATTTACAAACTGGTCACAGTGACTAATGTAGTAGAAAGTCCTTGAGGAAATTAATAATTCCGTAACAGGATTTTAATCATGTAAAGTGAAGAAGGCATAGGATTGCATATTTAATATGGGAGATAAAAGCTAGAGGTGGGGATCTGCATACTCTGTCCCATGGGCTGATTTGAGTCCTGTGAAAGAAGTAGCAGGTGAGCATGTAATGAAAACTCAATGTCCAGGAGTGCTATGCGTATAACAGATACACACAAAGTAGTGGGGATGTAAAACTGAATTGACAAAATCTGCTATAGTATTTCTTGCCTTTTGTATGCTTCACTACCAACCTTAATGCTTCCTGATGTAGAAGCTTTCTTTTTCACCCATTGTTATATCTTTCAATTAAGTCTTCAGTTGACAAGAGTATCATGCCAGCTACTCAAAAGAGAAGCAAAATAAAACTCTCAGATAAATTTCACAGACAAGTTATAATTGTTTGAGTGGAATTAAAGCTTGAGGAAAGTTACTGATCTGACACATACCTATTTGTTTGTATGTGCTCCGGGTTGTGTCCGGTATTCATGAACGCAGTCACTTCATCAGAACAACCAGGCTGCAAAATGCTGTCACAGATGTCACCTCTTCTTACACTGAAATTTCTGTCCTCGGTGGCCCCTTTCAGGTTGCAGTAGGGTACAACGCAGTCTGACTACAGTGCGGCTGTGAGGTTTCAACGTACTGAAAGACTTTATTTTTCACATAGTGTGAAATTTGATGGAAGAGTTTATACATTTCTCTGGGAGAAAAAAAAAAAAGGCTTTATATATGAAATTGTAAATCACCAGTATTTACTTTAAATTTTAATGAGAGGCAATATGGTATAGACTGCATAAAGCACTTTAAAGCACTTCTTTACGTGTGGAAAAGTATAAATAAATAGGTCTTTACTCTGTCTCCGTATTTTAGTTATTTAATAAAATTTTCATAGGTAAAAATTTATACAGGAAAATAAACTTATTTTGGAATATGATTGCAAAGCCTCAAAACATAGCTTTACAAGTCAGACCAGAGGGGGATTGTTTATGTATAAGCTGAGTAGGAAGAACATACAAATGAATTACTGCTGGTAGGCAAAGGGCTCAGCTTGTAAAAGGTAAAAGCAGAATTGTTCTCACTGCAAAGTACTGTAGGAATATTTGCAGGCAAACAACATGTGTTTTATGTCTTTGCTAGAGTAGATAATGACCCTGTAGTGGCAATGAATCTCCTGATAAGACAGGCTTAAACAGTTGAGCGTGTCCTGGTTTATATTAGAAATGGGTTCAGGGCACTATGGGTTTGAACCTGTGACTCATTTCCAATGAAAACGTTTCAAACAGTTGTACATAGTCCTTGCCATGAGTCCCCTGGGCCTTCACTACTGGTCAAAATGTCATTGCCCTTTAGACATTGTCCAGGTTGAGCTGGTCAGAACCAGAAAGGATTCGGAAGGAAAGTAAATATATGAAGCAGTTTACATTTCACAGGCTTTGAAGATGATCTGTCCTTTTCTCAGACTTCATTAAGTTTGATACTTATGTCATTTAAAGTAAGCTAGTAATATTTTTCAGGCAAAGTGTCCTACAGGGTGGTATCTATTAAACAAATTTTTTGGAATTTTGATTTCAATATTGATAAAAAGCAGCTGCAAAATGCTGCAAAAGAGTGAATATGTTCTACTTTTTCAAGTTTCTATATACCATTTACATGCAGAGGGTCTATTCCTATGTAATTTGTAATGACTGGCCAACTCAATGAGGGGAGAGCAATGGATATTGCCTACCTGGAATTGAGGAAGAGTTTCGACACTGTCTCCCATAAGATCCTCACAGAGAAGTTGATGAAGCATGGTCTGGATGAGCAGACAGGGAGATGGACTGAGAAGCGGCTGGATGGTGATCAGTGGCACAAAGTTAAATTGGAGGCCAGTGAATAGCTGTGTACCCCAGGCGTCAGGACTGCATCTGATCCTATTCAACATCTTCCTTAATGATCTGGAGGATGGGACAGAGTCTTAGCAAGCTTGGAGAGACACAAAACTGGAGGAGGACTACACCAGACAGTTATGCTGCCATCCAGAGGGATGTTAACAAGCTGGAGAAATGGGCTGACAGGGACCTAGTGAGGTTCAACAAGAAGTGCAAAGTCTTGCACCTCGGAAGGAACAGCCCTGTACACCAATTTAAGTTGGGGGACACCCATCTGGAAAGCAGATTGGCAGAAAGAGACCTGGGGGTCCTGGTGAACACTAAGTTGAAGATGAGTCAACAAGATGCCCTTGCTGCAAAGAAGACTGCCTGTATCCTGGGCTGCATTGCCAGCAGGTGAGGGGACATAATTACTAATGCACCTGCTACTAAGCACAGGTGAGGCCACACATGGAGGACTGTGTCCATTTCTGGGCTCCACAGTGCAAAGGAGACATGGACGTACTGGAGAGAGTCCAACAAAGGACCACTAAGATGATGAAGGGACTGGAACATCTTTCATATGATGAAAGGCTGAGAGCTCTGAGAGCATTTAGCATGGAGAAGTCAAGTCTCGGGGGGGATCTTATTAATGTATATAAATACTAAAAGGGAATGTGCATAGAGGATGGGCCCAGGCTTTCTTCAGTGATATCCGGTGACGGGACCAGAGGCAATGGGCACAAACAGATATACAGGAGGTGCTGTCTGACCATCAGGAAACACTGTTTTACTGTGAGGGTGACTGAGTACCTGCAGGGTTTGCCCAGAGAGGTTGTGGAGTCTCCATCCTTGAAGATAATCAAAAGCTGTCTCGACACGTTCTTGGGCAACTGGCTCTGTAGGGGTTTGGATCAGAGGTCCCTACAACCTCATCCATTCTGTGTTTTTCTGTGATTCAGGGGTGAAAAGAATCCATTAGAACTTGAGTAAAGCCACACACGTAGAAGTGTTTCCTTCTCCATGTAACAGGAAAAGAGGAAAAATAACAACCCTTAGAAGTTGTATAAGCTTCAAATCTTTCAAAAGTAGAAAGTACTTCCCCCCCTCCTCTTTTTTTTTTTTTTTAGTATAGAAACAATCTTCATGGAGCTACAGTGCAAATTAAGTCACGTGGTACATGTGACTGATGAGCATTAACAGAGGAGAAATGGAGCCCCTCTGGGCTACGGACTGCCCCTTAAATAAAGAGTTGTTCAGTTTACCCTTAAAAGCATCTATTTTTTTCACAGTCTGATAGCCTGACTACAGGAGTTACTTCCAGGGTCAAACACTGTCAGCTCTCTTCTTACTGAAAAGCACGGTACCTTGGGCTGCAGTTCTCGGTGCCACCTTACGAATTTGACAGTTCAAGGCCGTCACGGGAGGAGCCTGGCAGGGGAGAAGTTAAATCTGTGTTTTCATACTGCTGTCTCTTTAAAAAGCATAACAATTTCTTTGAATTTCATGCAAGGTTTTGCTCATCTTTTGGAGGAGACTATGTTTTTCATTAATGTGCTGAAAATTACCATCATAACTCCCATGGTTCCTTAGTAGAATATTGCACCCTTTATGCTGCTGATCAAACGCTTCCCTTATGGCAGAGAACTCCAGAAGGGTGATACAAAAAAATAGCCAAGAGATACCTCACTATGAAAAATAGTTCCCAAATTTATTGTCAGACTCAGGAAATGAAAAAGAAGAGATTTGTTTCTCTATTTCTTTAGGAAGCAATAATAAAAGGACAATGCATCTATATCCAACAAAGAAAAGGTTTTAGCCTTTTCTGAATTTTTAACATCAAGTGAAGTATGAAGGAAATTCAGCAGTGTCTGTAATAAAAAAAAAAATAATCTAGCTTTGTTTGTTTTTAAGTGTGGTAAGGAGAAACATATTTAGAAACCAGCCACAAGGCAGTAAAATTGATTTCTGGTTTATCTGGTGTAGCTCTGAGTCTCTCACTGAGCTGGGAAATAATTGATTGCTTGAAGCCTTGTAGCAGTAGTTAAAAATTGATAAATGCTAAAGCCGGCACAGTGTTTTATAGGTTCTCAAGAATCGTGGAGCCTCCATATTTCTTTCTCATCACTAGCTCTAGATCATGAGGTGAAATTTAAAAGACGCTTCATCTTAGTCTTAGTAAATTATATTCAGCAACTCTGAGACCTTTTGCTGTGGGAGACAAAGCAAAATCTTTAGTTGCATCATTAATGTACGAAGCCAAGTGAGTTTTTTGCAGGTCAACATACAGCTTTAGATCAGCTGATAAGATTACATTAAAAACCAACAAAACATCTGTGGCCATAATCATAGTTTGTTAAATCAATGTCTAGAAAAATTACTGGTATTGATAGGTAAGGTGTTATCCCATGAAATGAACTGCTGTAAGAAATCACAGAATTGGGTCCTGTTTAGCAAAGAAATGCTGAAAGATTTCATCAACCCAAGTTTTGCTTTATTAGTGCAGGAAGTTGGCTTTTTTTTTGTCAGCTGACTGCTGACTTTTATACTGGGGTAAACTTTAACATCTATATTAAAATATAGGGAGCCAGATCTTCTCTCACCCCCTTCCGAATGCTTTACATGCTGTCAGCAGGTCTGAAAGTTGCTCAGGTGGTCATTTTGGATGGGTATCTAGACTTTCATAATTATATATAGAGTTGTCATGTTGTAAAGAGAGAGAGAGATGAAATTCTTTATTTTAGATACTTATGGGTCTCCTGCATTGAAGGTACTCAGATTAAACTAGTACTTATGGGTCCTTGGCGGAGCCCCAAGCAGTAACAGTAAAATGGTTTATACAGACAATCTAGTTACTAAATTGCTTATCTATAGTTATTCTTGTCATCTTGAGTAGTCCACATAAGACATGTAAGACACAACACAGCTGTGAACAATGTAGTTTAGAACTGTGAGCAGAAAACTAAGTTTTATTTGAACAGTGACTGAGCCTGAACTGCAAAACTTTAAGGTAGTTTACCAACATAAACCCCTGAAATTAATAGTAATATTCACTTCATGTGTACAGAATCAGACTCAAGCTATACGAGAAATAAATAATAATTAACTTTTTCTTTTAAAGTTGTTAGCTACATGTGCCTTAGTACAAATTATCACAGCATAATGATATTTTTTCCGTATCAGATCAGTAAATACTTTTCTTAGTTTCACAACTATGCTTCACTGAATTAGAAAAGCAATAGATTAAATAGTCCAATATCAGGCAAACTTCACAAGTTTGAAAATGCAGCAGTCAATAGAGTTCAGACTCTGCCTTTTATGTCTTCTTATATTTAGATGTAGGGCTCAAATTATTTATTTGCTGACTGTTTTGCTCAGCAAACAAAAACATTTTAAATTGTTTCTGTGAACTCAGCACTAACCTTCAACATTACTGGCAACATCTGTGATCAAAGTGCGGTTTCCATTTGCAGATCAGTGAGACAGGTGATTAGCATCAAAATAGCTTGTTTATTCATAAAAATCCTGCTTTTTAAGGCTGCGGGCTTATGCTGATCTTCAAGTCGGAGCAACTCCTGCGTGACACAGACCATAACATTTCACATTACAACGCTTGTAGCAAACTCAATTACTTTAGGAACATTCCAGTATATCGGTATTTTTCTTTTCAGTATTATTAATGTTTTAGAACCTTCCGGAATATCGGTTAATGTGATGAAGACTTAAAATATATGAATGTAAATCCTTGTCCTGCATTTGCTCCTTTTCTACTTTAGGACGGGTTTATCTGCTGCCCAAGAGAGAGGACAGAGGGCAAGAAATACAGGCAAACACAACCATGTTCTGAAGGCACTCCTTTCTCACTGAATCACAAAAGCACTGAATAAACAGTAAGTTAAAAAAAATAAAACACCAATGGAGAGAGGTTCTCCTTCCCCATTTCACCTCCAAACCACGCTGCAGAGTTATCTGGAGCTCCATCAGAGCTGAGGAGCCTGTGAGGTCTCAGCTTTCCCCTTAGCCTGCGCACACACAAGCCTTTCTAACCCAATTAACTTCAGTACTCCAGTTCTAGTGGTGCTGGCAAAAGAGATATTAAACACACAACTTCGTAGCTAAAAGTGCTACATTCTCTCCATGCAAGTAGGCACCTGTGTGTGCCTTTCATCAGCTCGAGCTAAGAGAGGTATGTTACTATCACCAGCGGTACCTAGACTTGAAGATACAATGATGACTTTTCACCAGGAATTTCTTGCTGAGGAATGTTAGTGTTGCCTTGAAAAATACATAATTTAACATGTATTAATTGAATTAAATTATTAAATACATTAGTGGAATTCTTTCCAAAAGACCAGAGACTACTGCTTGGCCCGAACAGCTAGAGTTTGGATGCTCTGAGCTAAAATATAAGTGACCTCTTTGATCTTCACTTGCCCTAATAAAATGCTTCTTTGAACAGTTTTTAAAGAAAAACCTCTTTAAACAAGAGAAGCCTGAATCATCAGAAATGTAATGCCTTTTACCCAAATCATTAATTTTGTATAGACAGTGAATTTGCCCTAGTAAAGAGTGGCTCGAATTGAGTAATAAGGTTCCAGTGGATCCCAGATGGTGCTTTGAGTTGTATTTGAAGTATATTTAACACTGGCCTCATTCTGTGCCATTTGCTTCTAGTAAGAGTAGAACTTCTAAATGCCCAAAGTACAGGACTTGCTATCAGTCTTGTGAATTCCTGCCCTCGTCTTTCTGCAGCTTTTTTCTGGACTACAGTGGGTACGCAGAGTCACAGGTGGGACACGCTTAGATGCAACTGTTGTGCTCAAATACACGTACCCCCACAATTACAACACTGTGCTGAGATACTGTGCAAACAAGGTATGTAATTCATCTTCCTAATGATATATACCATTAAAAGTAGATAAGTAATAGTGTAGGATGCAAAACAAACAAGCAAACAAAAAATATGTCTCGATCTAGCAATCTCTTGCAGCTTAATAGGGAGAAATCCTCTGATTTTTTTTAAAGTGACTAGACATAAAAATTGCTAAGTTCTTAATTAGCTTATCAAAAAATCCTACTGATAGATGAGCAGAGAACCATCAGTTCCTACTCAAAGCTCAGAGGTATGTCTTTATCTATAAAGAAACATGATGAATCATCACATTTGCACAGTTCTTTTCTTTAAATATTTTCCATTTCTACACAATTCAGATCACTCTGTTACAAAAAGAATATATTGTCATTATATGACTTAAAGTATTGTCATATAATATGACAGCATCTTTCATTATGGAATCTAATTTCATTCTTTTGAATTTAAATTACTTTTCCTTACTCATTATATGTCTTTTCTGTAAGTTTCATTACAGGCATTTTTCTTCTGATAATTCACAAACATCCATAACTTCTGATAACTTTGTCTCCAAGGACAGAAAGATAAATAGGGTATCCTTGAATAGTTCTAATCTTCTTGATCTTGAAAACGCAACTACATATTATGACGGGTGTTTAGCAGCATACAAACAGAAAAAAACAAAACCTGATTAATTGCTCTTTAAACAAATCCAGCATTAGAAATGCAGATCACCTCTAACAATGAGCTAAAATCTTCAAGTAGCTGTCAAACATGTTTCCAGACAACATTTAAAACTTGGACTGAGTTTATCATGCTATATTGTTAGACTCTATAAATTAAATTGGAATCTGATAAAAGTCTTAAAAATTCTTGATGATTTCTCTGAAAAATGGGGGAAAGGGGTTGGGGGGGAGGAAGGTATTCAAGCATATGTAGATGTCTGTATCAGCCTGTAATGCCCACAGAACACCACAAATAAAATAATGAGATCATCCACCTACCTGGTGTGGTGTCAGACCTGCTCTGCATCATGCCCTCCTAGTATGTGACCGGACATCCCAGAGAAGACAGCCTGCTCCATGCAGCACTTTGGTCCATGTAGTCCAGGAAGCTGGATTTTTGCCATTATTATTATTGAAAGGCCTATTGACTTGACAGAGCAGGGTCCCAGGTCTGGGCTTGCCTTGGGCTGAAATGGTTTTAGCTTGTTTTTACAGTTGCCTGGTTGTCAAGCAACTCCTCTCCAACCAGTTTGAGCTCCAGCCCTGAAAATACTGTGCGTGGTAAATTTCTGACAGTTTGATGGAGCTACTGTGCAATGGGCAATAACACTTTATGGCAGTTGGGCTGGGGGGAACTGTTGCACAGCACCAAGGTGTCAGCCTTTTACAGAGCTCAGGACCCTTCATTTCAACTCCATATCCCACCTTTCACTGCAGCCCTGCACCTTTTCACCTACACTGCTCTGACAATGTTTTCCAGGCCCCTTTGGAGTATTTATCCCTCATTGTCCCCATGTCTCTGTTCTTGCACTGTTTTTCTCACAGCCTTGCACCTTTAGACATCTATACTCTTGTCATGGAGGGTTTTTGTGGGGAGTGACTACCACCAGTGTGAGAATAACCCCTACTCCCTCCCTTTTTTGTATTCCTTGGGTGTAGTTTTTGTTTTACATGGGGAGATCCAGTAAAAGGGATGTGCAAAACTTAACAACAACCAGCCCCTGATCAAAGTAGGCTCCAACAACCACTACTTGATGTCCAAGCAGGATCACTGCCCCAGCCTTCAGATGCAGTTAATTTTCAAGGAATCAACTCCTCCTAACTCAAGGATGCGTTACCCCAACACGCTAGAAGTCAAGCAAAGGCAGCAAGAGACCTGTATAGATGAAGAAGGAGCTCCTGACAAAACTCAGCTATAAAAAGGACACATACAGGACACGGAAGCAGGATGAGATGACACAAGAGGACTAGAGAGACACTGTCTGAGCATGCGGGGAATGGATTAGGAAATGCAAAGTCCACCTGGAGTAGAATCTGGTGAGAGACACGGAAGACAACAAGAAAGGCTCTTAGAGGCAAATCAGCAGTAAGTAAAGCTTAGGGAAATAGCCCTCTGCTGAATGAGGCAGAGACCCTGGTGGCATAGTTAACTTTAAATTAGTTAGGGGCTTAAGTCACTTCAACAATTTAAAACTGGACCAAAGAAGTTGGAAGAAGAAGACTACTTTCACAAAATTGAATGAAATAGTTGACAAGTCTAAATAAAGCAAGCTTTCTTCTGCAGGCACTATCTGCTTTTAAAAATTAAGAACTTGGTCTCAAGACAATGACATAGAGGTGCCTTAATTTTTGTAGGATTGTAGTGCACGTTAGGTTACTAACTAGGATTTATGACTTTCTTTGTGTATTTGGACCCTGAGTCACAGGTCCCTGGAGGCTATAGAGCTTGCGGACTGGGCCCATCTCTATAATGTTTAGTAATGAAAAAGACAGATTTAGAAATGAGAAATTGTAAGTAAATATGACTGCTTCACAAAAAAATAAAGATGTCAATTTCTTTTTATGGGCTGTTGGATTTTCTTTGAATTCAACATTTTTATTGCTGCTGAAAGGTTTTTAGTGCTGAAAAATGAAATATAGAAGTAATCCTAAAACATCGGAGTTTGGGAGAATGGCCACATTAGTAATTACCCATAAGCCTTCACAACACAGCAAGGAACGTTTCTATGATTTATTTCTATTGCTTAGAAAAATCTAGAAAGCCTGTACAATATAGCGTGCCCTGATATTAGCTTTACCTCAGCAACCTTACTGAAGCTTAACTTAATGAAGTAATAAATTCAGAAATGTGTTTCTGCATGCATTTGTTTCATAGATTTATTATAGATAAATCCACTTATAAAATGCATTGGGATGAAAGTCGACACTGCAGAAACTTCCTAAATACTGATGCATGTATTACAGCCTCCATTACCAATAATATATAGAAGGTAGAACATTTACTTTAATGATGACGAACAGAAGCTAGACACAGAGTGACTGCTGTACAATACGTCAGTATGGTTAAGTATAATTCTCAATAGCTGTTAAAAGGAAAAGGATATTGCCTCCATATAACAGGTAAATAATTTCGCATTCGTGCAATATATTTGCTGTTGTTTGTATTTAACCTATATTGAGACTATAGGCTTAAAAGCAGTTAGGCAAGTCTATTTATATGAATGTATGAATAGTCTAGATCCTTATAAGTCTGCTCCAGCCTTCAGCAGATAAAGTAGAAATACTTTCATTTACATTGCATCCGCCCCTTCTGGGTGAAATGTTTAGAGTAAAATTGTGACTTTCTTAAAAAGAAGAGCAAGTTCCCACTAACGTTTCTGGAAGCCCACACTGGCAAAAGTTTTTGGCAGACTTGGCACACAGTTCTCCAAAACATGTTTTGTTTTGTAAAACCTGAGTATGCTTATAACAAAAGAGTACCACATTCAGAGGTTTTAATCTTCAACCCTGAAGGTAACATTAGTAAATGTTTAGCAATGCTCATGTCTGTGAGAAAACCTGCCAGTGAAATCACCACAACATCTAGCAAAATTTTACTCATCACCATAAGAAGCTCATCACTGGATGAGGAAAGAGAACACAAGGGCTGTCAAATTAATTTTAACTTAGTATGACCTGGATTTACATTAAGAGTTAATCCAGACATCACTTTGGCAATGTTTTGGAACCTCCCCTTCCTTTCTCTTGGCTCTTTTTTTTTATTGAATCTCTTTCAGACATGCCCCTTTATGCACGGTGCTTAAGCTGTTGTCATTTGAAAGACTTACCTTATGGATGACAATGAGAAATAAAGTTAATATCGCTTCAGGTAAACCATAACATTTAGATACCTGACCTGCTGAGGTACCTCTTAAAACTTTATTCATAAAGTTCCTACGGTATTCCTTCTTAAGCCAGCATTCCAGAAACATCTATTCTCTGTGATGTCTTGTGAGCTTCAGAGCATCTGAGAGGCTGGTTACTGTAGTAGGGTGTGCCTCTCGTGAAAAGAGCCTGGCCTGAATAGGAACCCAAACTGTTCCAAAATAGGAACCAGACTGTGTTCTCTTGAGACATTAGGGCTGCAAAGATGGATGTAGGAATCCACGTTGACTCACTTGAAAAGTTTTCTATCTATCTATCTGAGGTAAAAATGAAATATTTTCAACCCAATTGAAATTAGGTTTTGACAATTTTATTGGGTTGCACTGAAAGCAATAGGTTTCTGCAAAACATAATTTAGACTAATTCGTATTTTCAGCAGAAAAGTGTTTTACCAAGAAAACTTTTCACTAGTTTCTCTCCTTTATAAACATAGTGCCTGCACTTCACGGTTGCCCATTGCTTATCATGATATTTCAGCAGAAAGTATAAAATCAGCATTTTCAACTGAATTTGTTCAATAGCCCCATGGATCTCATTTTCTTTCAAAGCATCACCAGAAATAAAAATTAAATATTAATCTGTGAATTCCTACCAGTTGAAGAAATTCATAACCACCTACTCCTCTCATATACACATTCTTTTTGAAATCTCCTATAACAGCAGGTACATACTTACAACTTCAATAAGCCCGTGGACCTTTGAGCTGCACTTTCCACACACCTGTCCATACGTTTCAATCTTGGAAGGTATGGCTGTAGATGAATAATACCCTCCCATCAAGGCCTGTCGTGGAGGTGCAGAAGATGATACCTTGAAAACATGGCTGCAAATTACGGCTTCAAATTGTTTGTCTGTATCAGCCCCATTTCTCCCTCATGTCTCCACATAAAGATGAGCCTATGCATAGCCTCTGATGTTCTAGATATGGAATTAGGTACATTTCATACTGAACAAGAACATTTGACAACAGCTTCATTTTCAAGCGTCCTGCACATTTCAGTGCTTTGTATTGAATCTGGTAGAGAAGGCTGCAAGGATATATCATTGTACTACTGCTTTAAACAGACTAGTAAAATTAAGAGGCAGTTAGGTTTACGCCACTGGAATTATTTGTATGGCAACTACCATAACGTGATTACACCCTGAACCTGCTTAGTAAATTATTAAAAAAAAAAAAAAAGTCATAGGGTGACTTCTTCCTTCAGCTCTCAGGCAATATGGAGCCTTCAGAGAAACTAATGAACATTTTATCCATTTGAAAATGATGATGCGATGTATAAATTCACTTGTGAAAATACTGACCTGTTGTTCTTTGCAAAGGCACATATGCATGCAAATGAGAACATCGTTTGGCCTGGAAGTTATAGACACAGTCTACACTGTTACCCAGCATTTTCTAAGAACATCTGCAGCATATCCTGAGACTCTTTTCTGTGACTGAAAGCAAACTCTATGCTTTTGGGATCTGAATATAGTAATTCAAAGCCTCTTCAGTACAGAGAACAACTGCTAATTATTTAGTCTGTGAGACTCCATTAAATGACAAAACTCAAAGTGCTTTTCACTGACGAGGGAAGCGGCTTGTATTACTACAAGTCCCAAGGAACAAGCTATAGATTTACACTGTTAGCATATGGATAGTCATACAATTCCATCTATCTGCAGATGATATTTTTAAACCATATTTAATGGTTATTAACTTAAGTTCCATTCACATACATATCCCTGATAAAGAACATGTGATGACAGCAATAATGTAAGGAAAAGGAGGCAAATCTATTTTAATACACATACGTTACACACTGATCATACTATGTCTGCATGTGTCTGTGTAATCCAACAGATAATTTTATGTGACAACTTCTTGTGCATATAATAATGATGATGCACAAGGTGAGGTAACTCAGAGACATGAAATGCAAGAAGACTTCAGATTGATATTTATCACTGTTCTTGTTTAAAGCTCGGCCACAGAGACAGTGGCATTTTGACTCAAACATGCAGTGCAGCTGGTGTGCACAAGTGTTGAAGCAATCTTGAGACTAAAAAATATAGAACTATAGCTGGCTGCAGAATACCAGGAAGGTAACTTAAGTTAGTTTGGTTTTTTTCTTGATATTTTGGACTCTTTATGGTGAAATACTACCAACACCTTTCCATGGTTTTCCTAAGAATAAATTAACACACATCTCATACATGTAATTCAGCTTCAGTATTTCATGTAAGGAAAGATAAGATACCTCAATTAAAAGGAGCAGGACCCACTTCTGGGAAGCGCATCATGTGAAAATCCTCTGATGGCCATGCAAGGTGCAATCCAGAAGGTCTCTGGAATCAGAAGAATCACTGAAGGGGCAGATCTGCCTCCACAGCTTGCACGTGACAGACACTCTGATGGAAAGGTTGACCTGGAGAAAAGGAGAAAGGCAAACAGCTTGACACCTAGGAAATTTGGTACCGTGTATATCTCCAGGTGCCAGAACTGTGGAGTGGGACCAGTTTGAGTCATTGAGAAACTGGAGGAGCTAGACTTGAAGCTGTGAAAGTTGAGACAACACAAAATAGTCCCGAGATGCTGGCAGTATCGCGTAACCTCAGTAACGTGTGATTTCTATTTTGAGCAAGACTCTGATGGGGAAATACGAAGGCCAAAGAGACGTGTAGGAGAGGAGACTATGGTGAGGAGCAGGAAACAGGGTTTTGTGGCTATCATCCTGCTGGGCGCTAACAAGTATCACAGTTGGCAGAGGACGGCTCGGCCAGCTGGGTTCCAAAGGAGGCCATATCTCTCAAGCCACCATGTCAGTCCCCAGCAAGATTCAGTAAACTTTTTACATCTATTTCACTGCTGCTGTTAGCAATGAAGCGGACAAATGCCCCATGTCACCAACTGAAAGAAAGGGTCATTTACTGGGGAGCTTAGAAAAAAAATAAATTCCAATGAACTGGAAATCCTGCTGTTTAACCGGCTCTTATGGTAAGCAGAGTGCTGTATCAATTGCTTTCAACACAGCAACTGTCACTTCTTCTGGAAATTTGCATCTTTTAAAGCATATTTTCAATCAACACTTTAGACTTCCGAGCTGTCACTGCCTTCACATGCCTCTTCCCTTACTGCAATCACAAGTCGTTGCTTATCAGACTGACTGCCAGCAGTGCACTTCTGCCAAAACTGTCAACGCAGGTAGTTATAGGCTTTAATAAAATAGTTTAAAGTGTGTGTGTGTGCATGTGTGATTGGGCGAGATAGAGAGGGAGAGAGAGAAAAAAGACTGAATTGCAGTTTTCAATGCTCAGGTGGTAGAGCTGTTAGAGGATTACACAACAAGGACAATACAGAGTGAAGTTATCAACTGTTCTAATTTAAAAAAGGAAAACCAACACAACCCCAAAACTCTCAGGTAATAAGCGAGTGCATCTCTAACCCCCCTTTGGCATGAAATAGGCAACAGAAGTCCAGCCCCTAACCATGCACAACTCATATTTGTGACAACCTAAAATAAGGATTTGAATTACAGTGTGTTTTCTGCAAAGAATCTTGTTTACGTACCTCTGAGTGCCACCAGCAGGTAAAATGTTTGGGTTAAAAATTGTCAAATGGTAACTAACACCACAAAATGCACAAAATTACCCGATGCCTCTAACAACATCTGTCAACATTGGTTTTTTATTGTAATCTCATACGCGTAATGATGGGGGAAAGGCGTGACCTTCTGATTTAAAATAAGAGCGAAAAACTTTTGAAGCTCTGTTACAGATCCCACGTGTGTGAGAGTCTCATAGTCCTTGCGTGTTAAATCATGCTGTTACAAAGGTCAAGTTTCTGAGCACTTAGCCCAGGTAGACTGTTGGTACTGAGCAAGGCTGACAGTATAACTAGAGCTGGTTCAAAATTTACTGAAATTTGTTTGCCACTGAAAATATTAATTAATTGGACTAAGCATATTTTGCTGGAAGAAATTTCCTTACAATTTTTTTTGACAAGCCTTGTGTCATTATCATTAATCTTTTACAAAGCATTTTAGGTATTTTTAAGTATTGTACCATAAAACTTTGCAAAATAATGTTTCAGTATTATTTAGTGAAATTCTTTGATCTTTACAAGATAAATTCTGAAATAATAAGTCTTTTTTTCCTGAAATTCATATCCGTGACAAGATTTTTGGTTAAGTTCCAATAAATGGATTTTTCTCTCACTATGCCTTGATTTAGACTCATTTTACCTGTCTCTTCCCTGAAAAAAAAACGTGGGCATGCAAGTCAAAAGCAAACATTATAACTGCATTCTGGCAGAATAATACCCCATCAAGTTGATGGTACTTCATGCAAACCAAAACACTAAATATTTTTTGTATAACTAGTACTAAAAATGCCTCAGTTATGAGACTCATGACTGGGTTACTCTTAGACATTTGATAAGACTGAAATAAAGTAAGCAAAAAATAATGGCTTACATTCCCACTCATGCCCATCTTGTATAAATATGTTAAAGGAAAGCCACTTTGAGCAAATTCTAATTCTTCCAGATGGTGGTTCTCAATATCTGTGGTCACTGACGCGCTAGTATGCATCAGACAAAGTGGTGGTCTGTGGCTCTTCACCTAGTGATATTTCAACCTTCCCTGTGAAAAGTGGACATATCTAGACATATATATAAAAATACTTAGACAAGATTTTGCATGAGTTTTTCTCCAGCAAAAAGGAGTGTACAGCTTTGTTGTACACACTTTGCCACAGGCATGCCATAATACCTCTGCTGGTATTACAGAGGAATAGGTGACTAAAAAGTGGGATTTAATATACGTTTTTTGGTTTGGGTTTTTTTTTTTTTTAGTTCTGTACAATAGATTGAGAGAACTAAAAGTAAGTCCAGCTTCCCTTCACTAAACAAAGGGAGAATCCTCCTACCTGGAACTCTTTATTTGCTCTGGTGTTTGAGGCATCTTTCTGAGCCTTCACGGCATACCCAGTTGGCTCCTTCCCTGGTTTTCTCCATCTCTCTCGATGCCATCACACTGTGGAAGTTATCATTTGATTCTAGAGATATACAAGTAGCCATTTTTGTTTTGCAGTTATTAATGTTACATGTGCTTTAATTTTCTTTCCCTTGGTGATTTAAACTCTTTGACTTTCCTCCTGTCTTTCTCCCATACATACAAAGTTATCAGTGTTTAAAAAAACAATCACATTCCAGTGGGGGATTGTCACGACACACTAACCTCTTTCTAAATATGAAGCCGTGGGTTTATAGCACAGCAATATTTCCCGTGGTTTGTGTGCTTTCAGCAATTCAGAATCCTCAGGCAGGCTGATGGCATGATTTACAGAAGCATTGCAGGGCCGCTGGTTATTGCAAGCTTATGTGAGAATGGGTGTAAGTCCAGCAGCTTCTGCAATGAAACTTAGGAAGGCTACACTGGTCTATGAAATTCTGGAGTTTAGCTGGGTTTGTTTACATATCTCCTTGTCTTTTTATAAATGTCTGCAACATGAACTGCCACGGCAATCAATCGATGTGGTTTTAGGACATTTCAGGCAAAGTCAGATGAGAAGCAAGTAGGTAGACAGATGAATGAAGTGATCATACAGATCTTTGTTTATGTGAGTAGGTCATACTAGAGTAGCCTAAATGAAGTAACGGATTTAATGCCACTCCAGCTGTTAATAAGAATTCTGCTGATAGTTCCCCAGCTGTGACGGGGGTGATGGCTTTTACAGAACAAGGAAAAATCCTGTAACGCATTTTGACTGTTGCATTTGAAGTGAGATAGCAAAATATGGTCCTGCTTATTTTGTTCAGCTACTTTGATATCTAAATTTTAAGCATACTGACTGAAGATCTCTCATTTTCTGTTTTAAAAATACCAAGTCCCTGTTTTCTTCAGTTCAAAGTAACATCATCCTGAAACAAAACCTCTTTTGGGCACCATTGATTTGACTGTAATACACAATATTCAGCAGGACAGCAATCTACAACATTCAGCAGAAAATCCATTACAACCATGTGCGATCCCTTTGGATTCTTATCCCACAAGTAAGATGCAAGATAAGAATCTTCTCAGCCTCAACAGAAACACATTTTTTAAAGGACAATTATTTGTTATACACATGTAATGTAAAATGAATAGAGACAGTTACATCCTAAACTCTCATTGACAAGGCTGTAATTCCCATTAAGTGCTTTGTGTGGTTAATATTTTCCTATTCTGAGTCAGTATTTTACTTGGGAGACCAGAATGTGTGATGGATCATCCTGAAATCTGCTCAGTAGCTGGTGAAATGATCTCCCACTGCTCTTCTGTTATGGCTTGGAAGCGTGCTAGGTTCCAGCAGGGAACTCCTGTGGCTGATGGAAGGAGAGCAGAGGAAATCTGGTCCCTGGCAGGGTGTCGGAGCCTCTGACAGAAGCAGGCTGCTGCAGGCGATTTTAAGTGGTGCACCAGGACCCACCAGGTGTTCAAATCTCCTAAGTGCTCAGAATACAGAGCACCTGCATCAGCTCTCTCAGCAGAAAGTTTGCACGCCAGGAACACAGAGAAGACCTGTGTTACCAGAATTAGTACTCAAACCTTTCTCTAGCTTGTTAGGACTGGATTAAGTCCACCTTCAGCAGTGCTATATCAAATATTTTTTTTTAGTAGAACCAGGATGTGAAACATTGTAGTGGCAAAGCTGACCAGGATGAGAAGGGCTGAGATCAGATCAAAAAAGTTAGATGTTAAGAAAAATAGCCACATAATAAACACTAAACATCTGTTAGATTACTTCAGGTTATAAGAATCTAATTTGAATTTGAATGAATTTGGCCTGTGTGATTTGCCTCAGAACTTTTTGCATTGTCTGTTGCTTTATGAAACACTTAAGTGACGCTTCTTCTGCTTATGGTACTACTACCTTACATTCAAAAGCCGTTACTTGAAGCCACGAAAAGTAACAGCTGAAAAAAAAAAAAAAACTCCCTTAAATTTCTTGTTCTTATATACTCCATGGTCAAATTTTCATTCCTTTCTAAGATGCAAACCACAAACTTACTGCTTTATGAAAGCCATCCTTTCTTATAACAGCTTCAGCAGCTGGAGCGTTAAGAAAACCTGTGAATGCAAAAGATTAATAATAAAATTACAAAAATTGCAAACAATCTTTTGGCTGGGTAAGAATATGAAACAGAGCAGCTCACGTACATTGAACACCACTGCAAGACCTTGAGACTGCTGCAACTTCCATGTTCAAAACTGATTCCATGAATTTATCTGGAAAAGAATTGTAAGACTGTCAGGAATAATGCCAAATCATGACTTTCAATATTTGAGCACCTTAAAATTCACCTCTCTTGCCCTTGAAATCAGTACAGCTTCTTTTTTTTTTCGTCATTTGTATTAGTCTTTACAGCTATATATGTGGCCTTAATTTTCAGAAAAAATGCATACTTAAATAGTATGACTAAGAAAAAGTTTTCTCCTGCTGCCTTCTGCTGCCTTCAGATGGGCATATTTTCATATTACATGTGTGTGTGTTACAATATATGGGACACACGTGTGTTTCTTCATAAATACCAGCTTCCAGATATGATTACATTTTTTTTTGTCTTGAACAGGATGCCAAGTCTTGCAGTTTGGATACTCCTGAATGATTTGTTAGGTTAAATTCCCTAAATCCAATATTTAGGTACCACCTTGGGCCTTCAGACTCTCATAAGCCTGAAGATAGATGAAGTTCACTAGTGGGGAAGCCAGCACCCTGTCTCACATTGCCTAATGACTGATGGCTTGAACACCCATATCTCATACTTCCTAAATGAATGCCCAAAGAACTGCCCAATTGCAATGAATACCCAAAGACAATTAGTATTCTGGGGTTCACCGCTCTGTTATTCTCGGTCAAGTTATTCAAATATTTAGAGAGTCAGAAGGAAAATGAAAATGATTCTGTAGTTTGAGCATCCACTAGGGACACCCAGAGCCTCTTCTCAGCTCTCATACAAAGCAGAACAGCTTCATTTGATTAAGACCTATTCCAGAATACAAATCAGACAAAATACAAATTAAATTTTAGGCGCTCCACATCCTCAGTGGCAAAGAGTATAGCATGTTTTGCTTGTCTCTCCCTGGAATACTTTGAAAGGCCAGCTTCAATATTTTGTAACTACAGAACATTTCTTTTTTCACTCCTTATTACAGTGGTCAACCTAAACGAAGTTATTCTCATTTCCTAATGCTATCTGTCAACGCTTAATTAATAAATTTTCATATTGCCTTGATTGTCTGTTCCTTATTTTTATTCACATTAGCTATACAAGTCAGTACCCATTATATTCTTTTGATTTTGGCTGTTCTTCCTATTGCTGTAAGTTCTTTACCTCTGTGTAGAATAGGATCAGCTATCCAGATAAACACTGGATGTTGCCCTGCCCTCCAATTTCTAAAAGTTTTTCAATAGCAACAGGTCTCAAGACTCATGTGTTGGAGGAGGTTTTTATTCCTGTGCTATATAGAGTCACCAACCCGAGCACGTGTGTCATTGCCATCACATTCGAACTGCATCATACTGAGACTTTCTGAAATATCATCACCATTTTTTTTCCTATGGCAGACAAGGAGAGATGTAGCTGAAATGTATTATTGACTACGTGCCTGATGATGAACTGTCTTTTATTGCAAAGTACTGGGTTACAGGACATCAAGACAAGGAGCTTCTCTGTTTTTTAACTTAGAATCATAGAACAGTTCGGGTTGGAAGGGACCTTAAAGATCATTGAGTTCCCACCCCCCTGCCATGGGCAGGGACACCTCCCGCTAGACCAACTTTTCTACACCTCATTATCGGTTTTAGCGTGGCCCACCACTTCATACAGCTTCCTCACAAGACAAATGCCTACTTTATCCTGTGATTGAAGACAAATGCCTGCTTTCTTCAGTGAATGTTTGGGGCCATTTGTTTGGCCGTGTTTTCTATTGAATACAGGACATGGATTCTGCTGAGCTCTGGAGCCTTTCTCACTTATCCATGTAGCATCTTCCATTATCTGGTTTCATTTTTTGGAATCTGTGCATGACTCCTCTGCAGCACAGAGACGCCTGCTAAGAGAAACACCTGCCACCACTGAAATCAATAGGAAATTTGGCATTTAATTCAGTGGATGTGGCGTTGACTTCATCAGGGTTTGGTCCAAAAGTTAATTGGCATCCCTAGCCATTGAGCTGATTAATTCATGTGGCTCACATTAATGCCAATCCCAGTAAGGGACAGAATCCCCTTCTTAACCGTTCCAATGAGAAAACTATAAATGTTACTCATAAACACACTTACTGGTCCTCGCAGAGATGCTAGCCCTCTTGTACTGGATGGGAAGCCAGCACCCGTTTACTATGTGTGTCTGGGGATAAGGCCAGAATTTAGCCCTGAGCTGCCTTTGCTGGCCATATTGCTGACTCCCATATGCCACTTCACTCTGCTGTCCTAATTTCTATGCATGCTTTCAGATATTCAGCACTCACTAATACACAAACTGCTTAATCTTCCTCCAATTTAGCTTTTAGTATCATCAGCCTCTCACCTCTGTGCAGATCACGCGTTTCAATTTCCCTATGCGCTTTTAGTAATCAGGTATACATGCGTTTCATCTACTGCTTACCAAAACATTAATGCATCTGTCCCTCAATCTCTGCAAGAGACCTCTCTGGGGGTATTTCAACTTCTTATTTATTTATTTGGTGAGCTTAAGGTACTGGAACGGAAGAACCAGGAACACAAGACTTCTAGTATTACACTTGGCAAGTGCCAGACACGTTCCAGGCCATACTGCAAATCTAGCTCTGTTTTAAACTGATCCTGTCAGAACTAGCTGAGATGTTCCTGCCAAGAAATTGTTGGGAAGAGTCTTCTTCAGATTCCTTCTCTCTGAGCGATCACTGTGATTCACTGCAAAGGACATGGCCATTGTCCTCCTGTGCTAGCATGAAACTTTTACAGTTTTTTACCTACGCCAGAACCACGGGAGGCAGGAGCAGCATTGTAACCTGCCAAAGGAGGGCATTTTATATCCTCCTCTTTTAAAGGTCTTGCATTGAATTTCCAGGCTAACCTGCAGCTGGAAGCAAAGGGGAATTCCTCATGAGGAGAAGCATGGGAAGGATGGAGCTAACCAACAGGGCAGACCATGCTTCTACTACAGCTCCTTATGTAGCAGAGCATGTGCTTAACTGTGTCCCCCACACCAGGAACTGGCACAGAAGCCACAGACAGCACAGAATTTCTTTTACATTAATGTAAGAAACAATACCATAGGCATCAGTTTTAACTGTATACTGATCTGAGAGAGAAACTGTGCAACATGTATTAGTATTTAGCAATAAACATCAGAAAACAATAACAAAAAACAGCTTGAAAATTGAAACAATTTGAGACATTATTTTGGTGTTAATTTTGCTATTTCTAACATCACGTTTGTAACACACTCTCTCCTGCCCAACTAAGAATTATCTGACCTCCTATTTATCTACATTTAAGAGTTCTGTAACTTCTCATGGATATTTTCTATTCTTCATATCTACTAATGATGCTCAGGGCACCCTACTGATCTTCGCAATGTAACATGGCCCTTCTACATGTCTTTTTATAAGTGCCTTGAAAATATCTTGGTGTGTATTTGCTGTGAAGTCTCAGCAGGTGGGGACTTTGGGATTCATGCATTTTTTTTAGCACAGCCATGAATCTAAACAGGCACTGTCTTTCCACAGACATTATTTTCAGGTGTATGGGCATGGTTAGCAAAGGGAGGAAGAACTTATACACACGCCTGTTTGCAAATAACACCTGTACAAACCCTAGCAATATAAAATTGATGGGGCTAAATACAGAGGGAAACTGTGAGAGCACATTTATATCAGATAATAATGAAAGTATAGTTCTGCTAACATTGGTTTCCATACCACTTTCTTTATTACAGATATTACTTTTCTCAGAAGATAAACTGAAGCAATTTGTAAAGTAGTGAGTTTTTAATGATATTCTGAGTGCAGCTCTCAACACAGTCTTCAGTATGGCTTGACACTTGTTTGGGTACTGCATGACTGTATTTGAGTTACAAGCAGCAGAAGCAAAATGAAACAATCAAATTTTAAATTGAACTGAGTACTTGAAAGACACTATTTACGGAGAAAGAACATATTTGTACTGTGTTAATCTTCTCATGTAGGACAGAGACATCTAAGAAAAGCATGAACCTGCTTGTTTGAGGTGGTTCCTTAGACTGTAATGGACTTTTTCCTCTTTGAACCTATGGATGAGGGCAGGCTGGCATCCTCCTCAAGCAGCCCCAGTGAGACAGAAGGCAAAGTCCTTCTACTTTCCTTCAGAAATGAGCTATCGTTTCTCTGATGCCTCTTTAAGTAAGAAACTTGCTTATAGAAAACATAACGCTAGTGGAAACTCCTTGACAGCACTAAATCAACAATCCTCATGCCAGTTGCCTGTTAGCAATATAGATATACTTTTGTCTTTTGCTGATAAGCACACTGAAATCTGTCAGGATGTATTCTGTTACCTCCTTTTAATTAAAGATAAAATCCAGCATTTTATGTTACTGAAACTGAGCCTGATTACCTATCTTGAGAAGCTGAGCTATTGCCGCACTGAGGACTAAGAAATGTCATTTATCAAACTGAACAGAACTGGAATTGGAACAAAATTTCTGGGAATTGTTTGAACAATAGCCCCATTCCCTTCAAATCTCAGGACAAAGTAAGTATTATAGTTTGATGATAAACACTTTTTCCCTACCAATTTTATTCATGTCTTAAAGGTCTTCTGTTAACTTGTTTCTTGGAGAATGCATGCCCAAAGTGGTGAGAAACTTTCAGGGTAAATAGTTTCCCACAAGAGTAACCCTTCATGGATCACACTTACAACTATGGGCTTTTATGCTCTTGTCTCTGAAACTCATCATGAGAAAATCACTGGCTGGCTGCTATTTCCCGTCTCCCTTCACAGCACCTTTAGTTGTCTTCCCACTAAATGTTCTCAAATATCTGAGTAAGAAAAAAAAGTAAATTGCTTCTGCTATTACTAAGAACATTTTGTAGAAAAGGGTCTTCACAAGTTTATATTTTAGACCCAATTAATAAGCTTTTAATCACTCGATTTTTCAGAATGAACATATAATTATTAAAACCTCCAAATATATGAGATCAGGCTCCAAACTAGAGCCAAAAATGCCATGCAAAATGTTTCTATTCAGATTTTTTTAAATTTATAGAAAACAAAACAAATCATGGTTCATAAAATTCTACTAATGCAGACAAAACTACATTCAGCTTAAGAGTACTAAATGTCTTGTCATGTGATATACGATCTCATCATAGAACAAGTTTTGCAAGATGTACCTTCTTATTTATCTATCTGTGAATTGTTCAGGGCATGCAGAAGAAACCCACAGATAGATGTTTTACGTAGTCTTAATGACTGTCATTTGAAAGAAGAATATTCCATATTACTTGAAAAGGTAAAAATGAAAATGAAAGCAAAAGATGACTTCTATGTTGCAAGCAAATATTTCGCAAAGCTCAGTTGCCAAGTCCATTTCCTAAGTTCTGTTGCCAATTCTTGCAATGCAAGTGTGTGTCAAGTAAGCTCTAATCCATAGGCCCAAATAGTTTAAGTACATGTTGAAATTTGAAACTATCCCTGCAATTTTTTAGACAATAATATTGTGTGCTTGCAGATGTTCACAAGAAGAAACCATTTCAATGGATTCATAGCCACTCAGAATCTCACGATTACTCTCAGAGTTTCTGCAGAAAAGGGCCTGAGTTTGGAATGCTATGACCTACTATAGTATCATTTTCAACATAAAATAATAGTAACATTAAAAAAAAAAAAAGCTCCACAGCACTTACTGATATAAGTAAACTTCCACATGAAGGAAAATTTGAAACAGAAATAATCATAGGATTTTATCACTTACCTAAATGGAATGTTTTGTTTTTCCAAGTATATCAACCACAGCAGAGAGACTCGATTTTTTTTTTAAAGGTTTCTGGTACTTCCTCCTTCTTCTCTTGATTAACTATACAGTGAGTTTAGTGTGCTCTCTGGCGTCTCCACCACTATACATTGTTCTTACTGCCTGAATTTCCTGATTTGTGACCCAATCTGGCTTCTGTGCAGGCCTTGTTTGGGTACTGTTTGGATAAGTGCTGCAGATTGCTTTCATAATTTGTGCTTGCTTTGTTCCAGTTGTGATTTCACAGATTTCCATTTATCTGTAATGCCACACTGTATGAATATGAAGTCCCATTTTTTCAAGAATCTACAATACACAAGGAACCTTATCCAGAGGTGCCACAGGATTTCTCAGTGGATAGATAGGAAGTCATAGTGAGGAACACAATTGTTAGGTGTTAGAAAGCATATAGAAATATCTGCAATCTGTTAAATAAATGTCACCATGGAGCTGAGAATGGCTAAAGGAAATTGTGTGGCTTATTTTAATTAAATTTGTGGAGCAGATTCTGGCAACAAAGGCATGCAGATGCTGCTGCTTTTGGAATAAGGGTTTAGGAGCTATTTCAAAGCCAGACCCCTAGAAGCCAGAAAAGAAAATCTGGAATAAAATATTACATAGAAACAAATAAGTTAAAATAAATTACATTTTGGTTTGAGACTCAGTGAAGTAGGCAATATCTCTACATGTCAAAGGTTCCAGTTTTTTTTAGTTCAGATGGTACAAAAGCTGATACACAAGCAGTCATGTAAGATTGGTTGAAAGCTCAGACTTCTGAATATAGTTTTAACTGGAGCAAATTAGCATGGCAAACTGACATCAGTGGATCTCTATACATTTATTCTATATGAAACTTTGGTAAAATTTAAAACTGGATTACATGATGATATAATATATCTATATCAGCTTTCATTTAGATGCAGCTTGACTCCACTCGCATGACTCCACTACACCACACTGATTCTACAATGGCAGCCAAAAGGTTGATTTTCATCTCCAGAACAGCATAAACTAGCAAGTGCGTATAAGTCAAGCTGTCCCTCAAAAGCTGTGCAACTTCCCTTATTTTGTTGTTCAGAAGGGTCTCCAAATAGGAACATAAACTAATAGAAGAATATCCAAAAGGAAAACAAAATATGTAACATAACTTGTGAACTCAATATGTCCTAATCTGTAATGTACTATACTAGTAAAACTGTGCAGCCCTACTAGGAATGTTTAGTATCACATGGCAGTATGTACTGCACTGCACTCATCGTTTTCAATATACTCTTGCCTGGAATTTATACGTTGTGAGGACAACAGAGATTTTCATCTGTTATTTACTACTTGCTTTGATGTCCTCTTGTGCCTCCAGGCTCCCAGATATATACAACACAGCCCTCTTGGACTGTCCTTCTGAAAATCCTCTATAAGAAGCAACATTGCTTGGTCCCATAAGTGTGAGTTTAGTGCTAAGTTTAAAGACATTGAATGGGGGACCTTTGCGTGAAGAGTTGTTATAGTATAGTCTAAATTATTTGAAACCTTCTTACAAAACCAAACTGGTGATAAAATTAAACCCAGCATACTTCACAGCTGTCTTAATAGAAAATTATAGTGCCTAAGAAGTCTTTTATATACTTATTGCTAAAAATCAACTATACTGAAGTCTAATCCCGGCAAAGTAGATTTTTATGAAATTGCTATGCCTTATTTCATCCGTGTTAACTTTCAATGTCTTTCTAAAGCAAATCAAAGTAGCTTTATTACCTTCACGGCAGAGCTTCCAAGGACTGCTGGGCTCCAGAACAGCACACAGTACAGGGGCTTTATATCGGTGAGCAAGACAAAGGCTTTTCTGAGACT
Source organism: Tringa tobata (assembly GCA_033628505.1). Lineage (NCBI taxonomy): Eukaryota > Metazoa > Chordata > Aves > Charadriiformes > Scolopacidae > Tringa > Tringa tobata. Next base: position 1,801,013 of record JAHREE010000352.1, on the reverse strand, counting down.
GTGCTGTCTATTATATGGTCAACACAGAGGCCAACAGAACTGTCTACAGAGAGAGAAGGAAGACAAGGTAATAATGGAAGAAGGTATGCTTCCAAGCTTTGATCTATGTGAAGCAGAAGACATCACACAGTGGTGAGAAAATCCATGAGGAAATAGTCTATATTCTAGAACTATCCAGTGCTTGAAACCACTGCCAGTGTAGATTTTGACCCAAGGGTAAGAAATTACACTTCTCCAAACCATAGAAGTACTCTATACAGCAAGCAGAAGACAAATTCGTTTAAGGAAATGAATCTGTCATGTAGCTGACTCTGAAAGTCAAGGCATAGCATCACGATCCATGAGGAGCTGTCAGTGATGCTCTGGTAGATTAGTCAACTCAAGTAGACTTCTTCCATAACCAAAGCTAGTTCAGCTGTGGCAACACTACACCACCATCAGCCATCTAGATGTACTGGCTCTTATGTTTTCTAAATTGACTGGGGATTAAAAGGTGGTTCTGCAAAATTGATTTTTGACATATAACTGCTGATCACATCAGCTCACACACTGTCCAGTTCTTCATCATCTTCATCACATTCTCTTTTTTCCAGACCTTAAATTATGACTAAATTAACACTAGTTATTTCCTTAATAAAGCCTAGGCTAATTTCAAAATAGAAGCAACCAGAAAAAGTTGGTAGAAAAAGCATACATTTAAGACTTTCCTTAGCTATAGATCTAATACGGCACAGATATTCTATAGCTATATCCAGCTTATGCAACCCGACACATGCTGTGAAAGAACAACAGCCAGGTTTCTGCACTTGAATTTAGTTATTTAAATATGACTAAATCACTAATTTAAAGAAATTTTTAATGTTATTCCAATGTTACCAAAAACATAATTTTGCCTGGAGTCTTTTTTTTTTAAAACATCTGGAATCCAGGGAACAATTATCTTAATTAAGATGTATGAAGAGTCATTGCTTATTTGGTATTTGTATATTTAGCAATTTCAAAAATGTCCATTTCATTAGCAGATGCATGCCTCCACTGTCTTTTTTTTAGCTTTTCCCATTGTGATACAGAACATTTTTCTTTCTCTGTCTATTAAAATGTAACTAAAATCGTCTAAGCCTGAATAAAGATGAAAGTTATATCTTGTCAACTTCTATGGCAAAAATCGGGGATAAAAACAGAGAAACTCAGGAAGAAGGGAAAAAAAATAAAGTGCACCTTGGTGAAGAGTCTCATTGACGACTGCTGTCAGCTTCAGGACAGTATGATGACTTCAGGGAAGCAGAGTTTCGTCTATTACGGGTCATGCTGGAAGGCCCGATCAGAGATTGGTTTTTTGGTTTCTCATGGCCAGGAACTAACAAATGGGTATTGTGCTGGGTTTCCAGTAAAATCAACTTCCACCTCCAGTATGTTTGCCACCACTGGCAGCAGTGTAAAAGGGAAGATGCTGAAAATTGCAGATGTAGATGTAAAACCAGTTCTCTTTTCTAAAAGCTACTCAGGTGGTTTTACTTTCAAAGCTTTTCACAGAAGTTCGTAATTAATTTTTCAAATAACCTTTTAATACAAACAATGTAATTCAACTAAACTCACATAACCATGAGCAGTCTCAAAGTACATTAACATCATTTTGAAGCTGTCATAGCATTCTAAGACAAGACTGTGGCATATGGAATAGTAAAATGAATGACAGTCTGCTTCTTGGAGGTGGTTGGCTCCAGTTACAAGAACCTAACTTTTACCTGATTATGCAGAAAACCAAAGATGTCCTAATGTGGTATGTTGTCTTCTTCTAGACCTAATCTTTCCAAAATCAATAATGATAAAACTTTTCATTTTGCTTTAATTAGACCTCACCATGATGCACTTCATCAGGAGTTTTGAGGGAGGAATCCAGACACATTTTAGAGCCTAAGAAAGAAAAATTGGACTGGTCAGAGAAATGATAGCCTGGGTTAACTTCCCTAGGAAGTTTTTTTCCACCTTTCCATGCTGAGTTTAACAACCCAATTCAGGTGCTGCCTGGCTTTACTTCAAGTATGCAGTGAAAGCAGAAAACTCTATACCTGGCTACTCCCAGAGTTTGCTTTCCCCGATAGTGGCTTGCTGAGTCCAAGAATGACGCTTTTTGTTGTTAATGAGGTATAAATTCCTACAGTAGATGGTAATTTTGAGCGCAATAATTTGTAAATTTCATGATGCTTGGAGGAACAACAGTGAAACCACGTACAGGATTACATCCCACTCCATCCCCCTGTCCTTTCTCTTTTGTTCTTGGAAGTCACTTCCTGAAGGCCACATCTTCTTGGGTTTTTTTATCAGATTGTATTTGATCCTTGCATGAAACAAAGCTATCTGTCAGTAAGATGTGTTGCATTGGCCAGGAAAGACAGCCATATTTGCCGCTTTCAAGCTTCCTTAAAATAAATACTGACAACACTAATCTTACCAATGGTGTTTGGCCATGAGGCCTTTTTTTTTTCAAGCAATCTGTGAAACAAAACATCCGTTTCGTTTCACTCATAATTGCTAATTATGTTTATTACTAATTAACTTCTCCTTTACAGATGGCTGGTGAGGAAGAACTTCAGGTCAAAATACATTTCCAAGTCTTATTTTCCACTGACGTGCCTTTAACTAACTCTTTCTCCCATCTGCAACTCAAATAAGCATGTTTGCTTTATCATTTGATTAGGAATATCCATTTTAATCTCAAACATGTCTCAATATAACATGTATCACCATAGGCACTGAGCATGTCATAATCTCTAGCATAACTTCATGTCAAGCCTGAGAAGTAAAGGAAATTTCTACATTTACTATAAGGAGCTGACACACAGAGAGGTTCAGGACTTACTTTAATAAAAGATTTGGGATCAGACATTTAGAGTTCCTTGCTGCTGAAGGAAAACCAGGACCCTTTGGGGCTGCCCAGGATTGATATGTATCAAGGATAAGGACTTCTGAGGGTTTTAGGTACTTCTAGGGCTATATGGTTCACTGTTAGAAGAAATAAAGGGAGAGAAAGGTAATCCAGTTTCAGATTTAAGAAACTAAAGCCCACCTAATTTCTAACTCGGCAGCAAAATCCTTTACATCATCTAGCTGTAAGCTAACATTTGTCTACTTTCAGAGCGGAGGTTGAACGCTTGTTTGTAACAGTCCACATCATCACACTAACCATTAGCTGTCAAATACTATGTGATTAGGCCTTTGCAAGGTTATTAATTGCAGTTCAAGATATAGTCCACATAATGTAGTACACAATCATTCTTTTGATGTGTTGGCTGCTATTCAGTGACTGGAACAACGTTGTATTTTATACAGTATCTTTCTGAAAATTCATATAAACCTTAACTTCAGGGGAATACAAATAAAAAAAGAAAGGAAAATAAAATAAGGCACAACACTTTGAAATAAGTTAAATTCTATTGAAGAGCAAGCAGTGAATTTATGTGGTACATCACTGCTAAACTGCAGGATATATAGAATTTTGTAATATGTCAAAGTAAAAAGCATTCTGGATTGGCTATCTTTCTGGTACCCTTGAAAATATATATTTCAGTTCCTGATATCAAAGAGAGACTATTCAATTATCAGAAACCTTCAGCCAAGACAAGATGGTTAAAAAGGCTTTCTGGATACGGTAAAGTCTTCCCTGAAGTGTGGATAGTCCCCAGTGGTCCTCAATCAGTCAAACCGCATATGGAAGGCTCTTCCACCTACCTCCTTGGGAATCATGGAGAAGGAGCTCCGGCGGTCCCATGAGCATTGGGTTTTTGAAGGAGGTTCTTAGACTGCTGTAAAGAAAGGGTTCCTTATCCTTGAGAAATACTTCCCTGGGGCTGAAGATTCTGTAAGTGAAATAAAACAAAGCAGAAATATTCAGACTGGGGTGATTTTTACTTTTTTCCTCTGTAGTTGATAACACCATCTGCTCGAGGATTTTCTGCAAGCAGGCTAAATTCATTGAATAAACTGTTCACTCCAGACTGTTTGCTCCGCTCTATATAGCAATCTACAATTGTTGATTAATTAAAGTGCACAGTTCCCCCATGAGAAAGGTATGTACTGATATTCACAGATGGGGAAACTAAGGCACGTGACCTGTGAAAACTGGATAATTCAGTTTTAAATGGTAGATCACTAGAGCAACCTTTCCCTATCATTACATAGCATCCTGAAACATCCTGTCCTTTCAGGTACCTTCAGTAGCGTTTGCAACTGCTCGTGATAAATACCGGAACAACGTTGTATTTGTTTACAAATTATTGACCGGAACAACATTGCCATTTGATGTCAGACTGCTTTCCCTGGTTTATACCATGAAATTTTGTAGGTCAGGGGTTTCTTTGACTGGATGAGTTCCAAGGTGGAAAATCATAGCTGGATCTTGCAAACATATACCAACTCAACTACTATCAACTCAACTCAACAACTCAACTATCTCAACTACTGCAATGATCCTTCTGTCTGGAAATTAATTAAATAAATATGCATTTGATATTAAAACTGCACGTTCCTTACTCCTCAAAATAAAACGCAGGGCTGAAACAGAGGATTAAATGGGTTAAATTATTAACCTGGGGCCTGGCCAACAGGAATGCAACCCAGGAGTGAAAATTGCTACATAAGCAGAAAAAGTAAATAGGTTAATGAATGAAGCTTGAAGACAATCCAGGAGACTCACAAAATGAAGACAAATACACCTTCTTACCACACCACAGAACTAGAAAGTAATTGTAGACATCTTATTTACAGATCATGTCTATAGAAATATTTGTTTTCACGCCCTGTGTGCAGTTTGTGTATGCACAGCTCTGTAAACTGCATTTAGATTAGTATGGATGATTTAGCATATATAGGATTTAAAAAACAGTGAAGGCTGCACCCCTTAGCATACACTGTAGTTTGAACAAGGATGATTGTATGGCAGTATTTCAGGAAGGAAGAGACATTATTGTGAAGAAGCTTTGAGCCTTGAGAGAGCTGGGGAGAAAAGAGCAGGTTCTTGGCAGTGAAAAGACAAGTCCCACAGCGTGGCAGAGCTTTGCAGAGCGCCTGCCATCAGGAGAAGATGCAGTCAGAGTAGAGCATGTGCCAACTTCTGGTGTGTTTGGTGGGGATCTTGCTGTCACTCCATGACCACAACTTGTTGTCTATGAGAAAGGAGCTCAGCAGGGTCAGAAACCCCAGCACAGGAAATAGAAACTCAAATGATCTCTCTCATGCATTGACAACAAAATTAAATAAAAATTAACCCTACACACTGTGTAGGGTTACAGATGAATGGTTTTAAGTGAGAAATGAAATATGTGTGAAGCAGAGCTCTGGTTCCAGGGCAAGATAAGATGATGGTGAGATGAAATGGGGGTGTAACAAAATCTCCCTGCAGAAATTTGGTCCTGATTATTTCAGCTTCAGATAGACAAACTTAGAAATAAACCAATGAACAACTCAGGCAATGGGCGTGTCTGAATTTTCACTTCCAAATTCAGGATAAGCACTACCAAGTTAAGAAGAGAACTGCAAAACATACCTGGGCAAAGACACCAGAAGGGAAGAGGATTATTTTGGAAGTTTGCCATAGGCCTTTGCAGCAATGTTATTTTCTCCATTGCTTCAGCTACTCATGACTTATGATATTAATTGATATTAATTGATTAAATTCCCTTTTCATGATTCATAGGCAGTTACAGCTCTGACAAGTTAATTCTGCATTAACTTTTTTTAAAAATTTTAGCATTTTCTTTTATAACAGAGACTAAATTATTCTCTACTTTAGTACTAAATTTAAAATGCCCTATTCATCTCATATCAAGAAGATTATCACTTATTGCATCAGTAATTTCAATTGGCCTCTGCTGCATGGAAATTATTGCTAACAACTGATAAAATGCCAAGTAAACCAAATGGTATTTGCTGTGTTGCTTTTGCATTGTAATAGCCTGTCCCCGAATGTACAATACCCTTGACAACTAAGTATGTCAGGCTAAATTCTGATCAGAATAACTCTGGTGTAGATCCAAACTGAATTACTTTAATGAGCTGAAGAGCAAATTCTGCTTTTACCAAACATGTAGGTTACTGGCTTCATTCCATGTAAGATGCTAATGCTGGTTGGTGAAGCTACCAGTTGTGGGAAAAAATGAGAAGAGCTGAGTTAAAATAGTTCATGGTTGGTCTAAGATGCTGGAAAGAAAATAATGCTATTGTGAACACATTTTATATTAAAGCAGAGGGCCTGATGGAGATCACCTAAAATGTAGAAAGACCTTAGTTGCAACAGTATGTTTTGTGCAGCTGTAATATTTTCAGAGCCCAGAGTCTTGCAGCATTTGGTGGAAGTCTAATAAAGAAACTCAAGTTCCCATCCCAAACATCTTAGTGTCCAAGTAGTTGAGAAAGAAGCGAATGTGGTGAGGAAAGAGATGAACAGAAATAATAATAAGTGCTTCATTTCTAACTAATAACATCAACAACGTATTCTGATAAACAAATGTTAAGAACTCCTTCATGTTAGATTTGCATTCATTATGGAGGAAGGGATATATTAATCTTATTTTAAAGAGAAAGGACACCTTGCATAGTATTTTTCCCTGTGTTAAGAGCATTAAGCCCAGAAATTCACAATGAGGTAAAATGTATTTAGTTTATTCTATAAGGAAACGGTGGACCATTTAAAAATTATATCACTTGGAAACGTGTGCACACACACACACACTCTTCTTCGGAGAATACAACTTCATTTTTCACACCATGCGCTCCCTCTGTAGCATTTTATTCTTCCCTTTGTGCTGCCTCATCACGTCAGGATTTAAGTCTTTTTCTTTTAAGTAGTCATTATTTTTTTCTTATAAAGTGTTACAATTTCCTTGCAGCAAAATGTTTTTGTACAGTTCTGTGTTGTTACCATGCAGCTTCACTGTAAGCTGTTTGATTTAGCATTGTTGACAAAAAACCACAGCTTCTTGTACATATGTAATGAAAGCCTTAAATGTATTCTATCTAAAATATATTACTGCTAATTAAAAAATATCCTGCAGATTTACTGTTGAGACTAACAATGTAAAAAATAAAAACATCTTTCTTAGTGCTTCAATAGTCTAGGCAGTGGGCCAGTGTGATGTGTATGATATATCCACTCTGACTATTTATTTTTTTAAGTGGGGGGCAGTTTTTAGAATGATAGTAAAACCAGTAAGTTTTCCCTCAGGTGTTTTATTGATAGGGGCATCACCTTATACCGTACTTATCTTCTAGCTGTTCGCCATGTTTCTGTGCCTGTAACTTCAGTCTGGCGCTGCACTAAAATTCCTTGACTCATTATATGCAATGGAGTGTGGTTCTTCATTGGGTCTTTCAGGATTAAAATGAATTAACGATGGTGTCATACAGCAGAGCAACCATTTTCTTTGTATTTCTGTTCTCTGCTGGGGACTGCAATATAAATCTGGACAAAGAGGGCATAATTGCTCACACGGAACCATTTAAATAAAAAGTAGTGATGTCAACATACTAAAAGAAAAGGGTGGGGAGGAGTGATGGGAGTTACTAAATGCTAGCAAAAACGCACAGAAGCAAGGAACTGGGTGGGAGGATTAGATCCATTCACTGCTCTTGCTTTGTGATAGAAACATTAAAGAGCAAAGTCTGATTTCTAGCTCCACTGGTTGGGTAATGAACGGAGTCTCTGATTTCCAGTCTTGCTATATTCAATGGGTGCTTTACACACTTTTGGTTTCATGGTGTGGATGAAACTATCTGACATGATGCATAGGATTTTGATCCTCCTACTTGGAGCTCATTTTAAGCTCAGGCCATTTAAACAAAATATTTTGTCCTCACTGTCCCCTGCCATTCCTAGATTTATTTTTTTCCTTACACTTGAATCAACTGTGAAATATTTCTAATTAAGTCCTTGCAAGTCCTATATACAACACTTCAGTTGCAGTCAAGAACAGGCTTAAGCATCACCATCCAGGTGAGCCTATACAAGCTGCATGGGGAATGTCAAACAGTAAGAAAAGCAAACAAAACATGTTGTTTGATTTTATATGCCATATCGTCACTTCTATGAAAGCAAATGACCTGTAGATGGTAACAGATAACCAGTTATATAATAATTTAAAAGACTGTAACAAAAATAAAACAAAAATCTACCATATAAAGTGCTGGTTCTGACTGAAAAATTCCATTGTAATAAGTAATCCTGGGAAGGAGGAAAAGCCATCACATAGAATATTGCTATTTTAAAGACTATCAGAATGTCTCAAATGTGACACGAAGGTCTGCCTTCCAACAAGAAGGAAATCAAAGCTATACATAAAGGTAAACGCAACAACTGAGTTAGTGTTACTTACAAAAAGTTCAGCAAAGAGCTGAATACTGATATATAAGCCAATGTGGAAGAGGTGTAAGAGTTTATAAAAAGTATAGAAAAAAATAAAAGTTTGCAATGAGAGAAAGCAGCTGACAGGCTGAAAAAGTTCTGTCTGAGGAGAAACTTATGCAACATGTTCATCCCTGCATTTACTTCAGCATTCAATCACAAAAAAGTCTCTAGTACCACAGAATGGACATAAACAAGGTAAAAAGTGCAGAAAGTAAATAATTTGAGAAAATAATGAGATGGAGTGGGGAACCTTGGCAAGGGCTGAGCAATAGGCTCAGGGGTAGCTACACTTGCAGTGGAGGTGACGATGGGCTGCCTGGCCCTGGCACATACCCTGGATGTGGACAGAGCCTTAACCCAGGTCCTCCACCCCTGTCCAGAATGAAGAAGTTTTCAAGGGCATATCTTTTTGTGGTGTACCCCTTCCTTTATGACACCCCACACGCCCACTCCCAGTGGAGCTCTCACCTTTGTCGCTCTTCCAACCCCAGAAGTTAAAACCTTTATCCAAAAAAATGGAGGCACATTATCCCTGGTCTGGCCTCGTGACACACAGTCTTGCTGAATACCAAGCACAGTGCTCAAAACTCAGTGTACAAATATAAGGTCAGATTTATCTTTGGGTTGCCATGAAATTCAGATGTCACTGTGCTTTACCCTCTCATTACTGAGGCTCTGCTGCTTGTAATCTGCTGAAGTTGATTTTGTAAACTGGCTCCTGGGTACTGAAAACATTAATTAAAGCAGCAGGCCCATGACTGTTGAAAATAAGGCATTTCTAGATTCAGGTTGCTATTTTTGCTAGGTCTGATGGATGTTCATAAGCATCAAAGACTGAAAGAGGCCAAGAAACTGTGAAGATTCCACTCTTTGTTTTCCCCAAATATTTTGGAAAATTCTTATGTACCAGATAATAGTGGCACTACTCTCAGACACCTTAACACAAAATGGAACAGAGACAGAGCTAATATCTGTTAATGAACAGCTTGTAATTATTTGCATCCACAGTGCAGTGCAATCGCTAACATTAATAGTGTGGATGAGAGGAACTGTGGGAAAATGGAGGTTATTCACTTCTAATTTTAGCACTATAATGAATACCTACCTCCTCAAATGCACTGAACAAATGAACTTGCCCACTCTGTATTTATCATTACACCACTCATTAACATGGTGATAATTAATTCTATGTAAAGTTTCACAGTCTGAGGCACTATAATAATTAATATATTAGCAGGTTTTATATGGTCATTATTCATGCTAGTGCATTTGACTTAGGACTGTTGCCTGATTGTTTTATAAAACGGAACATCCCACTTCACTGATCATCAGTCAAGATCCAAGTTTCTCAGTCATATAATGTGCAAAATAGGTGGGAAATGTCTACTACGAATGTAAGTACCTCAAAATATGCTGTAGGTTTTGTTTCTTCATTCTTTTCCCTTGGTGTCTGTATGTTTCTCCTTCCTTTGCCCTCTTTTCTTTCCTTCTGTTCCAAACCAGCATCAGCTGTCTTATTCTTGTCATATTTATTCATTTGATTGAAGAGTTTTCCACATCTTTCCTTTTCTTAAAATATGTTTTAATTTAAAAAAAAGTATGTTAATTAGTTCTAATGTTTTCTATTCTCTTTGTCAGAAACTGTTGGGTTATAATTTTTCTTCAGAACTTTAAAAAGACATGCTGAGAAAACCGTCAAATGTGGATTCATGACTGTCTCCTCTGTCTAAGGTCCACTGGATTTTGACATTCCTCGGGGGATATCAGAGCTTTGCAGGAGTGACAAACAGCAATGGAGAAATATCAAGATTCAGAAGTTCAGCTAATTCAAATCTCACCCTGTCAGACCTCAAGTAAGTTACCCTGCTGACAACTAGCAAAGGTCTGAGACAGATGTACTTCTGATCTGTATAAATCAAATGTAAATTTTGTTTCAGACTCTTGAAAGAAAGTAGATGCAAGGTCTGGTTTTATACTGGAAGTTCCCTGTTGTTTGGGGATGTGTAGATGAGGCATACATTTGCATAGTGTCTAGCGATACCAAACTCCTAATGAGATAGCAGGTACTTTTGCTTCTAAAGCAGGAAAATATTCTTTTTGGGTTCGCTGGAAATCTTTTACTTTTCAGAAAAAAAATGAAGCCAGACCTCCAAAAGTTCAGTCCTAAACTGTATGACTTAACTGTGTTAAGAAACATTTTAACTATGTCTTGCAGGGACATCCATTCGGGTAACTAATGTCATAAATCTCTTCAGAGACCAGAAAATGCCAAACCCCCTCCTGACTGAGCCACATGGGACTCCCAGTCTACACTGCATCATGATATTAAACTTAGGCCTGCAGAAGAGAATAAGGCACAAGGCATCTACTTATACTTTCAATAATTTATCCCTGTGACATTTCCAAAAGTGTTAATTTTCTGAATCTTTGTGGTGGTCTGGCTAAACCAGTAATTTTTAGTACTTACCTTTTGACAAATTTTCACCAAGCTTAACTGTAATATTTAGATAAGGTCATAAGAAATTGCTGGGATGGGACAACCGACTCTCTTCCTATATTTCCAAGTTCTGCAGAAAAGCTGGCGTTTCCAAGTGCAACAGGACACAACCACCTCCTTCCTCTCCCTTGTCTTCTCCCTGTACCATAGAATCATAGAATAGTCTACATTGGAAGGGACCTTTAAGATCATCTAGTCTAACTATCAACCTAACTCTGATAAAAAAAAAAAAAAAACCAAAAGAAAACCATACACATGCACACACACTCCCATTACTAAACTATGTCTCTAAGCACTATGTCAACCCTTCTTTTGAATATCTCCAGGGATGGTGCCTCAACCACCTCCCTGGGCAGCCCATTCCAATGCTTAATAACCCTTTCAGTGTAAAAATTTTTCCTAATATCCAATCTGAACCTCACCTGGTGCAACTTGAGGCCATTTCCTCTTGCCCTATCACCTGTGACTTGGGAGAAGAGACCAATCCCCGCCTCTCTACACCCTCCTTTCAGGTAGTTGTAGAGAGCGATAAGGTCTCCCTCAGCCTCCTTTTCTCCAGGCTAAGCAATCCCAGCTCCCTCAGTCTTTCCTCATAAGACTTACTCTCCAGACCCCTCACCAGCTTCGTTGCCCTTCTCTGGACCCGCTCCAGCACCTTTGTGGTAGTCTTTTTTGTGGTAAGGGGCCCAAAACTGGACACAGTACTCAAGGTGGGGCCTCACCAGTGCCAAGTACAGGGGATGATCACCTCCCAAGTCCTACTCACCATGCTGTTCCTGACACAGGTCAAGATGCCGTTGGCCTTCTTAGCCACCTGGGCACACTGCTGGCTCATGTTCAGCTGACAGTCAACCAACCTGGACCAAGGACCAAGTCCCCAGGTCCTTTTCTGCCGGGCAGCTCTCCAACCACTCTTCCCCAAGCATGTAGGACTCCATGGGGTTGTTGTGACCCAAGTGTAGGACCCAGCACTTGACCTTGTTGAACCTCATCCCATTGGCCTTGGCCCATCAATCCAGCCTGTCCAGATCCCTCTGCAAAGCCTTTCTACTGTCCAGCAGGTCGACACTCCCCCTCAACTTGGTGTCATCTGCAAACTTACTGAGGGTGCACTCAATCCCCTCATCCAGATCTGTATCTGGACGAGGGGATCGAGTCAACTGTATCTTGACAGTTCTCAAAGCATCGTCAGAGTTTAAAGAGTTCATTAAGGCAGGTACAGTTGGAAAAAAGATGTAAAAGAAAATGCCTAGATTTTTATCAGTCTCAGAACAGGATTAATTCCACTCTCATTTTTCTCAGCCCCCCACTGAATACAAATGTGGAAAGTGAAGAAACATTTAAAATAAGCCTTGGGGTACATAAGGTTAAATACTTCAACCACAGGCGAGATAGTGATGACACTCTGTTATCTCGTCAGAAAATATGTTCTTTGTTTGGGATAATCAAATCAAAGACAATATTTTAGCCAGGTGGGTTTTCAAAAGCTTTCTCCATTCTCTCAGAAGAAACAAGAANNNNTAATTTGGTTTCCTCATGCTTTCAAAACAATGCATTTTAGAGCTAAAAGCAGGCCTATGGGATATATGTCTTTGTGTACATTAACATTGCATTGCAAACACCCCATTCTAGAAGACACTGCCTTATGCTCCTTTTCATTAATACAGAAAAAATTTTAAAGCTTTTTTGTCCTACAAAAATACTTCCACTTACAGGCAGAATTACCTTATATATATTACATATACACACTATCTACTTATATATATTATATTAATATATACTATATATAGTTAGCATCCTTATTAATGCTCTACTACTCCTGAATGGGTTCATCAGTCACTACTATCACAAATACTGTTTATCAGAGCTTGATTCAGTTGTATAGAATTTTTCAAGTTTGACTAATTCATTAATGTCCTTACCAAAAATCTTATTATATGACTGGTATTACCATTTAAGATGCAGATAAAGTGAGCATGTTTAACTAAAATAATGTAATAACTTCAGCAAAGTTCAACCCATCCTTTCTTTACATAGCCTTCCTACAATGCTACTCTCAAGGCTGTGCCATGGTTGGTCTTAGTCCTCCAGCTTTGCAGTGGACACCAGGTGTCTTCCATCAGATGTGATTACAGAAATGCTAATGCTGCCATACTCTGTGCAGCACACTATTCTTAGGTCAGCTTTTGACCTTCAATAGTTAGTGAGTTCTTTGCTGAAAACTAAGCCCATATCACTGGCAGTGCCATACTCGGTGGCCACGCCATAGGGTTTAGGTACCTTCAACAGCAGCTTCATCTGGTTCTAAGCTTTGTGGTAATTTAATCCTGTGCAGAGACACGCCCAAATAATAATTCCTCATAAGAAGCACAGTATAATAATTTTTTCTCAAACCATGACTAACAAAATGGAGAAGGTTTCTCACCTTTTTCACAATAGTCTAATGGAGAAGACTTCAAAACTTGAATGGCTTTGTATCCAAGCTTCTCTTATCTTAGAGGAGTGTCACGATGTCCAAGCTGTAGGGGAAGGGCATTTAAAATTATACTGAAACTGGATAAAAATACAGAGTGACAAATGGAGTCAGAAAAAAATCTATCCTGTTCAAAGCCCTGCCCAATTGGTTGAGATGTACATCTTCTTGTATGGCTCCTTCTAGCCTTTTCGTTCTCGTATTTTCGCTTGTTTGTGCCTTGTCACAGCCTGATATTTATGCTACCTACTTGGGATATAGGAGCTAGGATGAAGACCCCCACTTTCCTAACTGAATGCCAGTTCAGAAGTAGTGCCTCCCATTACATGACACCATACACTGGCCATTGCTTGTCAATTGAAACAAGAGGCACCAATTGCTGCCTCCGCCTTTGCTAAGCACCTCATCACAGATGTTATCACCCAACATCCAGCAGTGCACAAGAATACTTAATTTTTACTTTGGTGCTTCATGGGCTCCCTGTCTATGAACAGTAGGCCTAAGCAATTTCTAGTCCAGGCCTTAAGCTTCTTCTATTACCTTGTAGAAGCGCCTCATTTTTGCCACAGACATTGGCATTTAATTCAGCTGGTCTGTGGCACCCTACTGCTGCAATAGTTGTCTTATTTTTAAATATTGAAGTCTGCCACAGGTGTCTGTCTTCACCAGTTGGGAACTGACCCAGAGATTTTTAATTTAAGGCATTGAGTGCTGGCAGGAAAACCGAGCCCTTCCGCTTTGGAACCAGGAACTCTTAATTCAGAGGAGCTGGGGTGAGCTTCCATGAAAATAAAACACGTTCCAAATTAAACTGCCACCATCAGCCAGAGGCATTGGCAGTCCAATTAAATAAAAGCAGAATTATTTCTGCATAAACTCCATTAGTAGACAGAGCCTGAGCTGAAGACCACATGGGACCCTATGGATGAAAAATTTCTCATGGGATGATTCTTTTTCCAGCCCACACTGTCCTCATACAGCCCCTTTCTAGCCCCACTCCCACTGCAGCTCAAGCCCTTGTCTCGGTCCCAACTCCAACCCTGGTACAGACATTTTGAAACAAAATGGTTGTGATATTGACAACCAATTAGCTAATTTTCATCCAAACAGTTTTAGTGGAAGAGAGATCTAGTTATGTCAGATTACATGCAATCTCCTCCAATAAGAAACCATGAATTCTTTTGTGTGTTCATTGTAAACAATTTCCATTTTCCAATGGATATTTCCTTAATGATTTCTTCTAGTCCTACAATAAACAAAGTATATCTAGAACTACGTACCTGGAAGAAGAGAAAATTTCAAAATAGTCAAGCTTGCAACACCTCGCTGACTTCAGGGAAGTTCTACCAAGAGATGAAATGTGATTCTTCTTCTTTAAACACTGAGACTACTTTTCTATTATGAAACCATGAAAAATATAAAACAAAGGTAGAATTATTACAATCATATGAATAATAGAAATGATGTTCACATTAACTCAATTTGTTAAAGTTTTTTTCAATCATTGCAATATCTTAGATTTCTAGTCATGACTGAAATTTTTATGTGAAGTATCATTATACTAGTAGACAAATAATTCCATGCAATATCTGCTATTCAAGAAAATTATCTGTATTGCAACATAATTATCTTAGATGACATACTGGCTGACTGCTAATTACAGCAGATATAGCTAATTACTTTGGTTCATCCTGTAAATAGCTCAGCATGTATCTTTATGAGACTTCAGTAATGACACATTGCTCAGTGGGACTGTATATGTAAAATTGATTCTCAAGTTTTTTATGCATAAAGTTCTTAGTTTTCAATATCTGTAAAAGTTTTCCTTCAAACAATTTCTTAGAAACTTAACGATGATAAATAGAGGAATATTCAG
The DNA here is from genome assembly GCA_033628505.1 of Tringa tobata. Classification (NCBI taxonomy): domain Eukaryota; kingdom Metazoa; phylum Chordata; class Aves; order Charadriiformes; family Scolopacidae; genus Tringa; species Tringa tobata. The sequence goes on along the minus strand of JAHREE010000352.1, from coordinate 1,785,769 downwards.
GGGAACTCAACTACTACAAATTGGTATGGTTGGGTTTTTTGGACCCAACCTAGTACCTAAAAAGGACCTGAATCCCAGAGTCAGATTTGCCACCATAGCCCCTTAAAAAGCCTTCTTTCTCTGACAGGGACAAGAAAAATGATGATTCACCAATCCACTGCAAATGGATCTGTTCTATAAAAACTGATCTATTCTTTTCCTCCTTGAGTTTACACTATGGAGAAACAGTGGCAGGTGAAAGCTGTGTAGTGCTTCTGCTACCTGCCTGCAGAGGTGAGACATGAGGAGGAAACTGCCACAATACAGAGTAAGTACCCAAATGCAATCAAAATTCAGTGGAATTAGGTGGAAGCCTAAGCCTACTTAAAAAGAAATCCCACCTGTATTGTTTAGATCCTACATCAAGCCATAGCCTGTGAGCAGAAAGTTATGCAATAGGAAACATCAAAAGTGTAGCTTCCTATTCTGACAAAAAAGCTGATTTATATTTGATTTTGTCCTAAGTTGGTCTCAAAAGGTAGAAATATAAAAATAAAAAAAAAATTATTCAAGCACATTTAAACAGTTTAATCAGAATATTTAATGTTGGTAAGTAGTATAACATATGTAGTGGCAAAATTAGGAGACTACAGTGACTTTGGAATAACTTTTTTATTCTGAGTCATTATGGAACTTTTACAATCAACTATTAACTGGACTTCACACATTTGTGCTACAGATAAAGCTCGAAAAATATTCAAGTTTCAAGTATATAGCACTAAATTTTCTTTCCTCTTAGTATGTTTTCAACCAAGAGGTCCACCAATCTGGTTTAGGTTCCACATTTTTTACTGGAATCAAGAGGCTCAAAGACTTTCACCAATTCCTGATGTTGTGAGAATAATAAAAATGTATTTCACACATATACAAACTTGCCTTTATCAATTTTAGGTTGCACACTTTATAATATAGTATTCTTTAAAAAAAATAAAAACAAATCAAACTTCATCTCTTGTTAGAATCTTAATCAAGCCAGCAAAGGGAATCCAAGCATGACATTAGTATCTTCTCTTGTACTAAAAATTGACTGACAAGAAACCATTTTTGTCTTTTCTACTGCAGTACATCTGGAAGGTACTTGTTAACAAGTGCTACTATCCACCTCGTCGCAGAAAAAGTCAAAGCATTTTTCTTATTAGTAGTACATTATTCCAAATGCCCTAGCTAAATTTGCATCCTAGTGTGTATTCTGCTTTTCTTATTGTAGACTGAACACAGTCCTTACTTGTTGTCCAAGTTCTGCTCCCTACTGCCAAAAAACCCCTGTTTCACATTTCCAGAGACAGCTGTATTTCAGTTGCAAACAAAGTGATGTAATTTGTAAAATGCTTTATATTCCATTAGGGCAAATAGCAATATATAAGTTGAAGACATTTTGAAACAGCTCCTCAGGTGGTACACACGATGAGGTTGCTTCACAGAAATTATGGAGACAGGTGGTATAAATCTGCAAGCACCTGCCTCAGTATAATCTCGTGGGTTGAGGATTGATTCTGTTTCACTTAAAACAGTGAAAATAACAACCTTGACAGAGAACCTGGCAAAAAGGCTGTGACTCTGCCTAAATTAGAATTCTATTTTTGCAACTGCCCCACTCCACTCTATCATTAATTAGACCATTAAAGAAGTTGTCTCACATTTAGATGCACACAGCTGTGTCTTCAAAGCATTTATGGAAACAGAAATGGTGCAAGCTTTTAAATCCCACTTTACACTTTCTTATGTGCCTTCACAGTCATAGAGACCTATGTAAAATCTTTGTTACACAGCCATTAAATAAAAACTATCGCTTCTTGTTCAGGAAGTTTTTGATCACAGGTTTCTTGATGTTGTAGAATATTCTGAGAAACAGCAACAAATGAATATACATATACACTTTCTTATCCTGCTTTTCCTGCCAGAGCCATCAGTGCAATCCAACAACTGCAACTGCATTTGGATGATCATTTTTTGACATGAGCATTCGAAGTTAGAGCAAAATATGTTTCCTGAAGTCCCTCTGCAATATCAGAAGACAGTAATATGACTCATTATTCTTTACTTCATTAAACACTACAACCCTGTTAATTAAAACACCACAGGCAGCATCAGCTGTGGCAGCTTTAAGCACTGCTTCCCAATTTTTTTGATCATTGACCAGCTTCAAAAATTTATCAAAATCCATTCTGTAGAATTCAATTAAACTTTTAAGTAATGTGGGCTTGCAGTTGTCTTGGAGATTGTTTACCACGCTTTCACTTCAGATTTCTACAAAATGCTTGCAGTTTAACATTTCATTTGTAAACAGCAAATTGCCAAGGATCGAGTCTCAACATGACAGGAACATAAAAAGGAATCAGTACTCATGAAAGACTCAGAACTACAAAATCCTAGAAGTGATAGATCCTACTGAATTTAAAAGACTGAGTTCCCAATGACTCTTTAGATCAGTGAGGTTAAAATCAACAGTCTATAGTTTCTTTGGGATGGCACCTCACATCTTATTACTCCACTTAGCAAAAGACAACTCATTAAAATGACTATCTCCGAATCTTATTTTGCCTTACAGGTATTTTTCATGTCTTGAGGTATCATTAAAAAGAACGCTTTTATGGTTTGATTTATTCTTGTAAAAGTAATGAAGCTAAAAAGTCACATTGAAAAATTATGTTTACAGAAAGACCGTGATGTTAGCACATAAGAAATATATTTTTAAAGGCAGAAAAGAGTTAGAAATTATTAAAATGCAGCACCAACATTCAAGCATAGAAGCAAATGCAAATGGAAATTAATATTGGACAGCCAGCAATGAGTAAGAATTAAGATTAGGATATTTCCAGACTTCTGGTGGGAGTTTGTTATTAAAGAAATATTTTTTCCATTCAAGTTGGAGACATGATATTGTTGATCTTTGAAATGGTTTTACTTTTATATTTATGATGACATTTTGTTTTAATTTATAATTTCTAATTATTTCAGAATGGCACACAAAAGGGAAAAAAAAAAGCAACTACAACAGTTTCTTTTAGGAAGTAATCAGTTTCTGGCTGATAGAAATTGACAGGCAGATTGTTAACAAATAATTTTAATTATAAATAATTATAACTATTTTAGAGACTTAACAGCACCAGAGGGTTGCCTGTGATTTTTATAATAGGAGAAACTATTAGGATTTTCTATCTTCTGGCAAAATTTTCTTGAAGCGGGAAAAAAAAAAAGAAATCATGCAAATTATGTACAATAAGGACCACCCCAATTTCTCTCTATGCAATTTTTGGTATATTGTGCATGTCAATCAGTTGTTAGACTTGTTGCATGTTCTGAGGGCTACAATGACCATCTTAATGCCTATTAATTTCTGTTACCAATACCTCTATATGAGCTCATGCCAAGTATTAAGACGTCTGTGCAAAATAAGGAATCAAAGAGAGGAAGAAACAAAACAACCTGGACAGCTCATTCAGATTTTTCTTATTTTAAGTTTAAAAAGTGCCCATGGAATGCTTTGTTAGAGCTTCCATGGAGACCCAGTCTCTGACAGACTTCAGCAACTATTACTGATGTCAGTACATCAATCAAGGATATGATGTGCTATACGAAACATTGGGAGAATTTTATTTTACAATAGTGATCTTAAAGACAACTAGATAAAGAGGGGATATAAGCAATAATTTTAAGTTACATTAAAAAATGGTTTAGATTTTAGTGTGGTATCCTACTGGTGTGGTGCTCCCAAGGGAAGGCAGAAACAGGTATTAGGAAGAGGCAGCCAAGTGATTTTTCTGATGTAGCATTGTGATGTTTCCTTGCTTATCACAAAGTAATTACATGTGGTTTCCATATTTTTCCTACAAGATTGTCTAGCAAGCAAATTTAATCCCGCTATTTCTACTCCTGTGTGCCACGTTATTTCAAGCCTCTAAGAGATGTCTGAATTAAAAGCACATCTGATTGCTAACCAAATGAGAAATCCTAAGCCAGTTCACTCAAGTCTTTTGCATTAATCCTTCAAGTTGTAATTTGAACCTGCATCTTCCTCTTCAAAACATGTTTGGCTTTTGTACTTTCCTTTGAGCTACAGACCAAAGATACTACCATATTTACACCCCCATTATTCTTGATATAGAAAACTCATGTACGTCTGCCTCTTTAGCCACCGATCTATCGAGCGCTGGCCCTGGGACAGAATACAGGTTCTGCTATAAAGTGTCATGAAAGATTAGCAGATCAGGTGTCATTGACTCGCTCTGACCACCCTTGTCCAGCCAATGTAACTTCTATTTAAGGTGTCAAGGGAATAGAAATGGACCAAGTATGGAGCTACTGAAAACTGCATTCACATGCATTACTGAAATGTAATCATATCTACTGAATTGTTTGGCCAATAAGTCTAGATCTTTGTAAAATATTTATTTCTCATCTGTGCTCAAGAAGGGACATCACCTAAGTGCCAATTGTTTATAGAAATATTAGCCTTTTGCAAGAGGCCTCTATGTAAGATCTACCTCCTGTAAATGCTTAGTGACATTCTCTCCGCTAATATTTTTGCTACACATTTAAGGAAATCCACTAAACTTTTTCTAGACCTTTTTCTTCCTTTGGCCTCCGATGACAGAAGACTATGGGCGACCCAGGTTCATGAGGATATCGAGGGCCTACAGAGACAAGGAGGAAGAAAGCACCAATGACAACACATTACACATTGCCAGGACTGGGTGGCACATACTGGCTGGGACTCTTCAGCAGCCACAGCGAGTCTTCTCACTGGCCTCACAAGCACATTAAAGCCCTCAAAAGATTTGACAGCATTAAGAAAAAGCCTGGCTTTTTTTTTTTTTTGTATCACCATGAGCATGATTGAGCTCCAGACCTTCATTTCCACTGCCACTGACAGATGAGTTCAAACATTGCAGCAGAAGCAGAGCTTATACAGACATTCTCCATCTCCTATAAAGCCCTTTCCTCACTGCCGGATGCGAGGGAGACTGAAAGCGTGTTTTTACAGGGAAAGCTTCCCAATGTGATTAACTATAATTTTCATAATTTTTCATATCTAATTTTTGAAGGAATCCAAACTATTTAATAAAAGGAGATGGAGGGTGAGGGAGCAGAGCCCAGTTTTACTTCAAGTCTTTACATTTTGTAAAATAAAAGTTCCCTTTTGATTTTTCTTCAAAAAAACCCAACTTTGTAAAAAGTCTAAATAATAGTAGTGCAGTGCAAAAATAGCCCCATTTCAAGGCTTCACAGAGAATTTGCTTCTTTCAGGGACTAAAAAGATCTAATAGGATTTGGAAAAAAAAAGTCAACTGTCAGCTTTAATCATCAGTAAGGTTAGTAGGAATTGCTCTTGAGCAACAAAATTCTGTTATACTACGCCTCAGCATTTTGATAGTAAAATAATTTGTTTTTCTCTTTAGTTATTTGAAACCAGTCTTTCACTAGACATACAACTGATAACATGATTTACTTTAGATAACGTTAGTGGGTAGAAAGAATATTTTGATTGGGGTTTTCATACATTTAAGTGCCTGCAAGGCAGATAGAAACATCTTAATTATCTCCAACAAAAATGTATCATACAAGGTAATTTAGCCTTCTCTTATTTCTGTTTTAGGACATGCTTAGGCCATCTTTGAACAAGTTCTAAGTATTAAAGTACAGCATTTTCAGAAGACCTGAAAACAATCATAAATATAATATTTCTGATTAAAGACCATGTGAGCTTTTTATATCACATCAGTTGACGTGAAACCTAGGAAAAAGAAGAAAATTACTGCAGCCATTGGTTTGCAATTATTTTTTTTATATTGCTCCAGATTTCTTCAATACACCTTATTAATGGTTAAATGTTTAATAAGTGCAACACATTTAATGAGCAGCAGTAAAGAGACATTAAACAACTTTCTTTTCAATGACCTATCCCTACCAAATGATAAGTATAATTCCACTACATTCTGAAACCAAAGCAACTCATTTTAAGTCCATGGAACCATGCTGTCAGAAAGAAAATTACTGTTCATGGGAGAAACATGCTTTTTTTTATTTATTATTTTTTTTATTTATTATTTTTTTCCCCACAGAATACCTGATTGCACTTGGAGATCTTGGGAGAAGGAATGAAATTAGTCTCTCCTGCTATCCCAAACATGTTATTCACAGAATTTCAACTTACTGAAATATCCCACTGCAAGCAAGGGTTTTTAGGTTGAAGTAGGGCATGCAAGTTGGCATCTACTACACTCTTAGAAGTATTTCTTGTCTAATACACATATAAACATGAAATTACTTAATATTAGAAACTCAGTAAATAAAAATATACACAAGTCTAAGATTTTATAATTCTAATGAAAAGTCTTACCAAGATTCATGAAACAAATAAGCAAGCACCAACTGAAAACACAATTATTCTCAATACAAATTGCAGTGCAACCCGTTGTCCTGGGCAACCAACCTGATTTCTCCTCCCAGTTCTGCCCTATACTTGCTGGGGTTTTTTCAGTGAAATTGTTGCATTTTCTGGCTTAAGTTCTTACAACTATGAACGATTTTTCTTTCTATATTAGACCTACAGATTGACTGCTTTGTAGATGAGAGTTATGAAAGTTCATCTGAGATGAAAATTTCAATGCACAGAAGTTGAGCTATCTAAAATTGTTATTTTCTTTGGAGGTCTCAGAGCAGGTCTTATGGATCACCTTTGCAGATTTTAAAAATGTATTTTTCTATTTCTTGGCCTGATCTTGACTTAAGCGTCATGTTTGAGTCTCTTAACATCAAGATAAACAGACCACGGGGAAAAATGCTAAAAAAAGTCTGAAACTTTTTAATAGAGAGTTGAGATGTTATTTTGAAATGCAGAATTGTAGACTGAAGTAACTGTTGATCCTGCAAACATACATTACATGCTTAGATCTCCATGTTTTGGGACATTTCATTTAAATCACAAGACTATTCACAGGGCCAAAGCTGAATTTACAGACAAGCCTTTGTAAATTTAGGCCTCTAAATACAGGAAATATAGTTTCTTTGTGGCTTTATTAATCTCTTATCCTTTTTCCCATTTTGTTCTCTTCAGTAATTCCTAAATAGTCCATTTCAGACCTGACCAGGTAGATTAGAGTCCTGTGGGATATTGTTCAGGCAGGGTTGGCAGATTTCTTTTCTCAATTAATCAAAACTAAACAAGTATATTTAGTCATTGAAACTGTTTTTACAACACTGTATATTTATTACTGAAGTCTTATACCTCCAGTGCAATCCCACTAGCCACTGGACCAGAACAAAACACAAGTAAAATTAATCACAAAGGAGAGAGATTCAATGCATCTATACTCCTGTTGTAGCCCTATTTCTTATGCTCTATAGAGTGATGAAGTACAACTATAACAACAACATGTATTAACATAGTTGCTGGATAATGTTCTGGAATAGCTTTATAGGCAGTTCTGTCCCAGATATATGCAGGCCAGTGTCTCCCACTGAGGTGCATCACATAGAAAAAGAGAAATAAATTTTCTTGTCCTCATGTCATATTAATATTCCTATCACAAGCTACAAACCTATATCCACAACCTTAATCAGATGGTCATGAATTTTAAAAGCATTATATATTTAATTAAACAAAGACTTCGCATCAGATCCCACTTGCAGAATTTACTCCACTACTTTCACCCAGGTTAGATGATAAAATTAATAATGGTGGTAACTGAAATAATTTAAATGTCTCTGTCTCTTAAATTGTCAATATGGCTTTAAAAGATGCAACTTGTTAGTTAACTACCAAAAACAGTCTTCTGGGTTGCATCCATAGAACCTATTCCTCTTACAATTAAGAAACCCAGATGATTTACTGGGGCACAGATCCATTCAATGAACCTGCTTGTTAAGCTCCTTCTCCCCAAAGCTCTTTTCATCTTTTCTCTGAATAAAAATATGATAACTTTTCCTTGAGCACCATTCAGATAATTACTATCTCTCAGGAAACAGCAAGGACAGGCTGCTCCTGAGGGGAAGATGACTGCAGCTAAGGCAGTGCCCTACCAGTGGCCCCAGTACCCAAGCCAGGTGGGCAGAGTCAGACAGCAAGTTCCATTGACAGCCCCAGGCACTTCAAGAAGATGAGCTATGGTCAAGGTCCATCTGAGAAGAAAAGGAGACTAGGCCAGAGATGAGGCTGGAGACAAGGCTACTAGAGACATCTAGAGGGTCTATCCAGGAGAGAAGCTATTCAGGACATGGGTATGAAGTCCAACCAGAGACACGGCCAGAAACCAGCACTCCTATAACATAGTTTATGGAAGGAACAAGTCCCAGGCCTGGGCTTAAATGGAGCCCTGGGGCAGTTAGTGTGGGTGTGAGCCCCAGGTGAAGCTGGTCAGGGCCATTAAAGCTAATCAGTGTCCTGGCAGTATCATTCTTTTCTAGATTCAACAGTAAAAGTATTCATGGGAGAAGAATATAAGAAAGTTATCGTATTAATAGAAAGTACCTGATTAAGCTTATCCTCACTGTTCCAGTATGATCTAAAAATGTGATTATACCACAAATTTTGGTGGGCATAAATGCTTGCTGGTGGTACGTTTGCTCCAATTTGTTTACATTCATTTTATATGCTTGCTTCTTGCAAATATTAGGAGGGCAAAATTTTATATCTAGGAAAATTTCCAGTAAGCATTTTTCATTGCAGTACACAAAAAGCTTAAAAAAAAGTAGAGAAGATGAAATAGAGCAAGAAAGCATTGCTGCTTAAGCTGCTACCTTGAGCTATAAAAAGCCCCCAGATTTAACTGCTTTCTTTGCAGAAAGGTCCAAGTTGGTCCATAACAATTAGAGACATTAGTAAGAATATTTCTTAAATATATTACTAATATTTAACGGATTAATACTGTTTATTTCCTGCGGGCATACCTGTGGCACACACAGAAGTGATGGAAAATGCTTACTTACTTCTTTACTAATGTATTACCTAAGTGATTAAAAGCTTCCAATAAAGTTCATAAAAAACTTATGAGTGATGGAAAATATTAATCTTCCAAAACTGTAGGCAGACAGCAGGGCTGAAAATATATTCCTCTTCCCAGATGTTATTTAAGCTCAAAATCTGAAATAATGCTGATGCTCCTTTTATGCATACCCTAAGAAAAATGTGTAAGAACACTCCCTACTATCTGTGAGTTATAGTCTTTTCAAGATGTTCCAGCAATGCTAGTAGTTTGGCAACACCCCTAGCTATTATACCAAGAATTATATTCCTAATCGATACAAGGTAGTTATTGATAGAGCTTCTTACTGGGGAGAGAGCAGAAAGACTCACAAAAACTACATTGTGATTAGAGCTAATTATTAAGCTAATTGGGGGAAAAAATGCTAAAAATAGGTTGGGTTTTTCTATTGACCCAGGTTCCTAAATCCCACTGAAATGGAGTAGAATTTTGGTCTATAGCTAGCTTATGCTCATTTTAAAATCGCCTAAGTAGAAGTAAAGCAACAACCTTAGTTAGCTTCCAAAAATCAAAAAGCCCTTTGGCATTAACATGGAAATAGCCAAGAAGAACTATAGCAATACAGCAAACCAAAATTAATCTTTATGCTACTCTAAACTCAGAAGAATTCTTTCCATTGAATTTTCCATTTTCCTTATGGTTGTTCTCTAATTTTTTAGCCATCCCAATAGCATTTCAAAAATGACCAGTCCAGATTTTACGTGAAATTTTTTTTTCAATGTATTATCAAATCCTTTTATTATTTGTTTGCCAAAGCTTCTGGTAAAAATTCTTTACTTCTTTCGGATATATGGAAATCCTTGACAACTTTTTGGTCCATCTATTTAATATGAATAATTTTTCCCATCACATTCAAATTTCATTGGAAGCACATCTGGTGACAAGAAAAAAAAACAGCCAAAACCAAAACAGCACGCCTCTCCCCAACTTCTTTTTTATTCTTCTGATTTTTTTTTGCCTGTTATTTTCCTCAAAGAGGCTGCAAGCCAGAATAACTCTTATTGCTAGCCTAGCCTTTTTTTCTCCGATCTGCCTAACCTGTTCACATGCTAGCAGTCCAACTAGCTGTCACTTCAGCTTAACAACAAGGGCACCTGAACAAAGTTTATTTTAACTAAGCTGTGCTTCCCTCCTTCCTCCAACTGCTTGAGTCCTACAGTACATTCTTTCACTCAACTCCTCTGCCTAACAAGTCAGACTTTAATTGGCAAGTTGAAGATTCAGACACAGAACAGAAAAAATTAGCTGCCAAGACAATATCCAGTGTTTTTTTCTGTTTCATATTGCAGGGTAGAGTCATCGTAATGTATTTAGCATAGTCTTAACAATAAGAAAACATTAAGGAAATAAAAATAAATCATTTGTGGAAGAAGAAACAGATGACAAAGCAAAGTGTGCTTTGCTTAACAATTGACTTGTGTAGCCTTAGTAAGATACTTCATTAGCAAGCACTATCATAAAGAGGAGAAGGCACTGAGGCTTTATTAAGAAGGACCATCAAAGCCTCCCAGTCACTGTGGGGTACAGGGGAAACCTGTATTGAAAAAAATGTCAAAATGCCACAAGCTCTTCCCAAAAACTAATGGAGTATCAACACAAGTTATCTATGACAAGTCTGATAAGAAATTATGGCTTTACCTGGACTTCTTCATGCTCTGGACACAGAAGGAGGCCCTCATGCTGTATTTTGCAGAGTAGACCCATTGGCATTACTGCCTCTCCTTGTAGCAGCTGCAGCTCTCTCCACCGGCAGCAAAGCTCCAGCAGAGACCAGGGAGGAAAAAGCTGTCACCCTCCTGGCAGCTCAACAGCTGTAATCAACGGGCTCTCAGGGAAGTAAGGTTGCTTTAAGATGTTCTCACTGTCAGTGAGATTACTCTTCAGAGATAAACTAATTCAGCATTAGAAACATGCATGGAGATTAGCCTCTAACCCACAACTGCTTTACTCCTCGAGATGTCCGAAAGATGCCAAGAAGGGGGCATTGACTAATGCCTTCCTTTTCATCTACCATGGAAAATGTGGGCTTGGGTCCTTAACAAACAGAAAGAGCCAGTGCTCTCTAAACCCAGCACTTTCTAAAAATCTTGTCATATAAAGCAGGGGCTTCATAAAAAAAAAGAACCAGAATAGTGAGCAGAAGTGACTCGTTGATGCAGCTTGTGAGAAGCAAGAAGCTCCGAGTACACACCTTGCAATGCCTGAAACAGGGCCAGGGAGCAACCACAGACACTAACATATGGAAGATTGACTGCTGCTCACGATGGAGATATCCTGGGTTCCTGGTGCTCTTTCAGGCCCAGCTACCCATGAACTCCACAACCCAGCGCCATAAGGGCTTGGGGAGTGGCAAACTAGAAAAAACAGACTTTACTGTCACAGTGGAACCCACAACACCCTTCCTTCGGGTCTTTGAACAGGAAATGACCAGCATATGTTCTATACACAAAGGAGGCACAATAGAGATTTATTAGAATATATTCTTCCTCTAACTATATCCAATTATTCAGGTAATTCTCTTTAGCTGATCTGAGACTGACTGAAGATTACATGTTCCGTGTTGTCTCCTCAGGAAGTTTTAGTAATTACCTGAAACAGCCTTTGGAGATATGTAAAGATCAGGGATTAGTTAAGCTACTTCATGGAAAAGTGCAACCAGTCAAAATATCAGTCCAAGTGAAACATCATTAATGACTGAAGCCATGTTGGGCTATTGAGTTTTGAATTGGGCCTTGAAAATCCTAGTTAGATATTCTTGGGATTCAAATACAGTCTTAGACTGGAAAACTTACAGGAGCCAGTAAGCTAATCAAATTTATGAATTATTTAAAGGTTGGGAAATGAAACATTAAGTATATTTCAGGAAAGGAATAATAATAAGAGCTTGATAAACTGAAAAAATTAGACTGACATCAATTATGCAGTTGAATAAAGATATATACAGACACTTAAATAGAGACAAATAATGAGATGTGAAGAAACAGTAGAAAATAGAGGATAAATATCTCAACTCCAATATCTTGGATAACAGATTATACTTCAAAACAGGTAACAAGAAAGCAAATGCAGACTTAAATGGCATTATTAGGAGCATTATATCTAAAACGAGCAATTAGTATACTTCCCTTTATTTTACACTGTTATGGGCCCAGCTTCAACATTTTTGTCACACTTCAAAAAGAGAATGAACAAAGTAGAGAGTTCACAACCTTGAATGACAGAGACTGATTAAAAGTTAGGAAAGTGAAGCTGATGATAAAAGAGCATGCTTAGACTCAAGACAAGATAACTCAGGGAAGACAAAATTGTCAGGAAATAACAATAAGGATGTTATAAAAAGACAGGCATCAATTATTCTGACTTCTCAGTGATGACAAGAACAAAATAGAATGTGCTTAACTTAAACTGCAACACAAATATTCTGTTTAAACATTAGGAAAAACAATTGTCAAATGCCAGGAAGTTAGCATAGTGCTAGATAGTATGGTAATAAAAGGTCATATATCTACCCAGAGTTTTAGAAAGAAATCTAAATATCAAAAAAATGCTATGTGAGCATTCTCACATGAGATTGCTATTAACATGTCCCTTACTATAAAATTCTAAATGGAAGAGGAATGTATGTCTTGTTGCTAAAAGGAAGAGAAATTCATCGTTTAATATACTATTTAAGTAAAAAGTAAGAACAAAGACACATACTCTCTCAGTAAATATTTATGATCCATTTAGAAACTATTTTGGAATTAATCTGCATGAATGTTATATAGATTTTGACTGGATCATACATGACTCTCGTACAGTCTGTTCTAGTTCTCTTTCACCCACAATTGTCTAGAAATAGTTTTTACTGTTAGACTAAAACTGAAGCAGCTCACAAATAACGTTAACAGTCATTTACAATTAAGCAGATGCATCTAGCTCATTCACTACAACTACATACAAAGCTATAAAACCCCAAAGGATTGGTCACCAGTTTATGCATAGGTTCTGCAATAAGGAATGAAGAATTCTGTGTGGTGAAGTTGTATACTTTCAGTACCTACCATGTTGTCCATGTATTGTACCAAGCTTAGAATTTCATCAGGCATGAAAGCAGAACAGAAAATAAGGATGTATGTCACACATGTCAGCTATCTAATATTGTACTTTATCCTACTAGGTACATATCCTAAAAATAATGACATCCCAGCAATACATGAATCGTTTTCTCAGCACTTTTTCCTAATCTTAGATCTTTGCTCAGTGGAAGTGAAAACACTGCCAAATTTTTTGTGCAGATTTATGAAGAACGAGGATTAGCAAAGCACCAGTTAAGAAGGTTATACTGCACTTTGTGAGATGCTGTGAAATCAGAAAGGACCATCTGCCATGCTTTGCATAGCTGCAAAATGGGTTTGGCCACAATCACCCAGATGACTGTTAAAAGTCCAATTATAATCCTAGTCATTATTTAATTTTGTCTCAAAAGTATGACTTCCACATAATAATATGTCTCCTCACTGTTTTTTCAGAACCATGAAAATGTTTCACTGAAATTCTGCTTAAGCATTCATATTAATAATAATAATCATAGCGAAAATATAGCGAAATAGTCAAAAGGATAGGATTTCACCCCAGAGATTAAAGTTCAGTTTACCAATGATTATTTATGCGACTTTAGGAGAGGCAAGTAATTATTATTGAACAGAATATTGACATCATACATTCTACTACTGAGGCCAACACAATTTTTGCAGTTAAGCATAAATTGATATTTTTATGAATATTTAACAACGTTTTACTACTTTTGTTGTAAACTACTGCGTGGTGAACAGCAGATAAAATACATCCAGTCCTTCAAATTCCAAGTAGCAGTCCTATGCAACAAATAGGACTGCTCACTGTGAGGACCAAATGAGGTAACTTAGAACAAGTCAGGCAGTTGAAGAAATGACCTGCAGAAGATTATTAACTATATTCTTTTCCTTGCTGATAGAATCAAAGTCTTAAGCCATCTTGTGTAAATGGATGGATTTACACCACCTAAAAGGCATATTACTCCTTAGGATCTCACACAAACACGTCATAACTTACTACAGAAAACAAAGAACAGATGAACATATCTGTTGTACCTGCAAGGTCAATTTAGGCAGAACTTCATGTCGCAGAACTTGCAGACTGAGCCAAGATTTTTTGAAATGTAACAAAGAATCCGTAAAGACGTCAACTTGCCAAGAGCAAGATTTCTGCTTTGTCCAGAAGCCGACAAATTTCAGAAGCCCCACTTGTGTTGTCACCATGCAATGACATTGTCTCAGGTCAGAGGGGGGGGAGAGGAGTCTTTGTTTCTGCATGAGCTCAAGCTTTGACATAAATGTACACGTAAATGTTCTAGTAAGAACAGTGGCAAAACCATTGCACTTAAAATTATGTGCATGTGTGCATGCATTTGCAGAACCAGGATCTGAGGAAGAACAGCATATTTCTTGAGTCTGAGTCATTACAGCAAACACATTTTCCTTTTAAAATTCTTCACCCAAACAGTAAGAAAAAAATTTTCTTAAGACATCTGGGAAATAAACATTTAGGAGGTAAAAAAGCAAATTAAGACATTATTAAACAGCAGAGTATGGGAATAACATAAAAATAACATAGCATTTTGTTATTTCTTGTTTTCTGACCACCTCAGAAGGAAAGTTGACAGCAGTGAAGCAGGAGAGTGAGAAATCAAGAAGGACATCTGAAGTGGCTTAATGTATATTACTAAAGAAAAGGAAATATTCTTGGTGGAGCTATAAAGCAAACACAAGCAAAGAGGTCAATGTGAAAAGAATCACTTCAGTCAACACATTGACACAAAAAGGTCTGGACATGGAGCTAAGACATTGTCTCTGAACTAGGACGGCTAGTATTCCAGCTGTCTTCTCTGATTAGGTATTTACAGGGATTGTGATTAAAATCAAAGTACCTGGTTGAATCTTTTCTCAGGAAATACCATTTTCAAACAATCCTAGTGGACTTTACCCAAAATCTGACTTTATTCAGATCAGCTAGCAGCTTGTCACAAAACAGGCCAGTGATGCAACCCACCCGACTCCAAGAACAGATGGCTCTTCTTAGGAAAATAGGATATAGCCAAATGTTCCATTTATTATTCACTATAGTTTAGGGAGGGGGAAGTAGTATTTATTCTTTCAGTTTCCGTATCACCAAATTTTGTTGTGCCTTAAGAGTGAATAGTGTGGTCCTGAAATATACTTACATCTTTCTTTAAATAATTTACTTCAGTAGACCACATTTTGCACAATCCAACAAATAAGTATGAAAAATACTAGGAACTTCTCCTCTAAATGCATAGCAATTTGTTTGCTTGGAACACTACCATAGATGACCATTTAGTAAGTAAGATTTTTAAAAAACTGAAAAATAGTAGATGCTGACTGATATTGTCCAAATATTGTCCTGTCTGATTTTTGAGCCTGCACAAAAGTTCCACTGCGTGATCTTATTTGGAAAGGTTAAAACAATTTGTAAGGTATCCTACTGATTCTGTAATTTATGCTTTATATATTATAGTCCACATATGAACTGTGTATTTTGGTTCACCCATATGACCTGTCCATCTTTTTTTTTTTTTGAAAGATACAATGATTTAAGTCAGGCAAAAAAAGGGTAAATTAACAGTGAAACTGCAGATGCGTGACAGCACATAGATTATTCTGATGAAAAAAAGAGAAAGTTCACTGACAGGGCTTCACAGCTAAATTTGCTTTCCTTGCTTGCCTCTGTTTAGTCTTATCACCACTAACTGACAGGCTGGGAATACAAAAAACAAACAAACAAAAACAAACAGATGAAGAAAAATATTTTTTAAAAAATTTTATAGCTGGTGATGGGTGCCTATTTTTGCTAGAATTAGGTGTTACCTTCCTAAAATGCATTCCCTGGGTGAAATAAAGATACTGTCAACGACTACAACTTTTTCATTCTGTCAAACAAGTGAAAAGGGAAGAAGACCTTTGATTGTGCTAGAATTCTATCCCATCCAAATACTAAATAAAACAGTGGCAGAGAGACACATTACTGAGAGGATGTTTTTGTTTTTAAAGTAAAAATTAATAAATTCAGGAGCATTGATTAACATCATACAGGAACATAACAAGTCAGCCACTTTCATCTTATGATCCACATCCAGTGTGGAAATGACCTTTCAAAAATGCTGTCTTTTATTCAGGATTTCAGAGACCACACAAATTGGCAGGCACAACAACAGCTATTTTGATTCATGGCAGAAATCACTATTATGACTGCTTGAGACACGATTGTTACAAGCTCTATTAAAGCCAGGAAAGTTGAAAAAAAATACAAAAGTCATTGCTGGCAGCCAGGCACGCTGTCCTGGTTGCTGCTGAGTCAGGTACAGTGCTGCTGTCCCTATGCCACCTCCCCAACCATCTCTGTGCTCCAGGCAAAGCCACCATCTCAGACGGCCAGAGACTGCAATGCAGTCGCTGCCTTATCTGCTTCTGTCAAAACACTCTGAGTCAGCATAAATGTTGTCAATAGGAGCCTTTTGGTTGGTTTTTGTTAAAACTGAGACTGTTTTTGTAGAGCTGAGCTATACGAAGGGACTATAACACATGTATGTCTGCCAGCAGACCAAGGATGTGGGCTGGGGAGAGGATGGGCAGCCTGAGGGACATCATCCCTTAGCCTGACTCAACCTGCAGCTGTACACCTGACCACATCCTCTCCCAAGTCTGTATGTCAGCTCTATAAATTTTACTTTTACAAAGACAAACACAGATGGGGGTAACTGAAGAACTAGGAGCTTGAAGATAATATTTAAATAGAAATAAGTACCCAAACCCTTAAATTACCACTATATATATATATATAGTCTTGTAATTTCTCCCCTCTCTCCCTCCACCCCCCAGCCTTTTTTCTCTCCCTCTTTTTTTTTAATCCAGTGCCTGAAAAGTGAAAAAAGTTCCATCATTCCTGAAATGGGGCACCAGTTAGAAGTATTTTTCCACCTCAGCGTCACTTTCTCAAAAAGCAGATACAAGAAATTTCCCTTCTAAGGTAACCCATCAAACCTAGGATTGGGCAGAGACAGAGAGGAGATGTAGATTTGTACTACTTAAGGCTACTGAGGATATAAAACCATACTTTCCTTTGCTTGAGTGACAGGGCTCTAAAAACACACTCAGATATTTTTCAACAGAAAGTTGAGAAAGGCAACCAAATCCACAGGGTCACCTGCACAACTGCAGCTGTTACAATCTGCCAGTTCAAATCTCCTGCATTTGTGAGAGAAGTAGAATTTCAGATCTGTTCCTTGCGGCTTGTCTTAGAAACCCTTCCTTTCAGTGTACCATTCTCACGACTCCTATTTGTGTCTGCTCTTTCCACAGGTATGTATTACAGGAAATTTGGTGCTGTAATCTGCTGCAGAAGATCAGTATAGCTGTATTAAAATAGCCCCTGCAGAAATCATCTGACAACTATGCAATTACCAAAGTGTGCAAAATCTACAAAACTTAGTCTTTAAAATGAAAATGGAACCGTGGCCTTGATTAAAGAGTTCTTTCCCTACCAAAAAAAGTCCACTGTGAGTTTTAAAATTCCATATGAAGGTCATAATTCTGCAACCAGCTTCATAACTTTCTGCATCTACCTTATAAACTTGCCTTATTAACTTAAGCTTGAAACATAATTCCACAAAAGACCCTACATAAAGCTAGCGCTGAGTAATAAAGGATTTTATTTTTTTTTTATTTTCCAAGATCTTATTCTTCTTTTTCCTTTATACACTACATGGATCCTGAATACCAACATTATGAATTCAAGCTTTCCTTAAATGCGTAGCCTGATTAAGAATAAATACATTGTTGTTTTCTTCAGGTTGTTCTGAATGAATCCAAATGGGCTATCAGCTAAATCTAATGAGAAACACAGACGTTCTGAAGTTTCAATGAATATCTCAGGTGGTTGCTGAACTGCAAACAAATTCGTGTGATGCACCATAACCCCAGTGGAATAAAATCTTCCTTGATAAGTATATTATTCAAAGTCAAAACATAACTTTCTAATTTCAGCTGAGGACACTATAAAATGTCTATGACAATGAGCTGAAAATTAATAAAATATCTGTTGCAGAGATTCACTTCTGTTTTCTGAATTTGGAGGTTGCTAGGTGATGAAAAATAAGTTGATTGAATCAATGGAAAATGCTTATGGGGAACTATGGAATGGATTGCAAGGTACAATTCTTTGAACATGAATTAGCATATTGTTATGAAAAAGAAGGCATTTCATAGAATTACAGAGCTGAAGATTTGATAAGAATTTACAAGCAGAAGACATGAGCATGAAAATTATTCTGGAGGCACTTAATGGTTAGCAATGAAAAGCAATAAATAACTGAGAATAAGAGAAAAGGAGAATACTGGAGAAGATGTAAGAAATCAAACAGTCTGGCTGCTCTTTAGATCTGGAGAAACTGCAACTGAAACTGTTTTGACACGATTAAGGTAAAATGCTGTTGAAACTGTGTACAGGTACAGTCAAAGGCAAAAGAACATGCCTACATTTCTTTGTTTAAAAAGCTTAATCAGCTTTCCTAGCTAATTAGAGGATCCTTAGACCACTTCTTGAGAATAAGAATACAGTCTCAACAGCAGAGATCAATATAACATAACAAACCATCATTAACAGAAGCAGAGCACTCTGTATATTTCCCAGGCATGAAATTCCTAAAAGAACCACTATTCTTTGTTTATTTTAATGTATATAAAAGTCTAAATATCTCAGTGCAATGATCAAGCTGTATTTCTATATGCTGAAGTAGTTAGCAGCATATTTATCACCACCTTTCTAAGGTAATACTGCCTTGAAGCTATTGGTTTTGTCTTAAAGGTTACATTTCGTTAAAGCAAAGAATGGTCATGCAAAGGGATTGAGGGACTAAGGAAAATAAAGATACTTGGGAGAGCGCTGGAGAAAGTGAAATGTGAAAACATTTTTAGCAATTTACCTTTAACCTTGGGCACCATTATAGGGACCTCTTTGGGAACCAGAGGAAGCAAGAAACTGCAGGACTGAAAGCAATGACAAATCTGAATTCTGTTTTAGCAAAATCCACTAGAAAATGCAGTATGTATATGGAAAACTTCTAACCAGATACCAACTACTAAACAACAAGCATTAATGAGACAGACAATACTGAAACTCAGATACTGTGACCAGCAGGATGAATAAGCAGAATTTTCATTCTTCACTTAACTGGAGCACTGAAATAAGGGCAAAGACCACGGACATGGCTTAGATCTTGTCTATCTCTTCTTGGTGGTAGCCTCTTAAAGGAAAATCTGGCCCAAGTGCTCATTCTGTCCCTTTTCCCTGATAAACTCTAGTTGGAGTCTTGACTTTCTCTGGGGTTTCTTTATGCCACAGCTTTACTTCAGAACAGCACTGGGACACCTCCCAGGAATGTGCTTTTCCCTTTGTCAGCTCTTTGAGCCTTTGGCATGTTTTGGGGCACCCTGCTGTCTACTAGTAAGATAAGACTGAAACAGCTTCTGCATTTCAGAGGTCCTTTTCTTTTGGCCTAGCTTCTTTCAGATTATTTGTGTGCACTGTCAAAGTAGTTTATGCCAACAGACTTAAAATATTTGCCCGTGCAGTCACGGACTAAGTATTTGTTAACCCAGGGGAAATTTCACGCCAACACTTAAGTGCAGTTCCACTCCACTGGCATTAGCAACGTTGAGGATTTAGCACAGTTAGGCTCTTTTTGAGAGTATGGGTCACGGCATGAAGCAAAGAGGAAGCTATGTGAATGCAGTTTGCATGTTAACAAACCCAGACAAGCAGTCCCAGGGCTGAAATGTTATGTTCTGCCTCTCTGCAGGACTTATTAGCCTGGGGCAAGCCCAGTGCTAAACTGCAGCT
Organism: Tringa tobata; assembly: GCA_033628505.1. NCBI lineage: Eukaryota > Metazoa > Chordata > Aves > Charadriiformes > Scolopacidae > Tringa > Tringa tobata. The sequence goes on along the minus strand of JAHREE010000352.1, from coordinate 1,765,811 downwards.
ACCTGGTTTCCACAGAGCTTGTAAGAAAGAGCCTTCAGCTTTCTGAAAAACATCAGGCAAACACTCTGTTGAATAAAGTCTACGTTATAAGAGATGCCTAGGTTAGATTGGAGCTCCCAACATTGATCTTGCTTCTGGACATCTGGCAATGATGGGGCTTTCCTTGAAAAATTGTTGTAGTCCGAATATGGCTTAGGGCAGGTGGCTAAGTCAACTTTCCCATGATGACTAAAACCTGTTGTGTAGAGAAATAGTAAAGATGAGAAGGGGAAGGATTGCCCAATCCTCAGAGCCTACAGAGAAGAGTTTGCTAGTTGGATGAAAATAAGTAATTTGTAATAAGGCAGGACCCACAAAGCAAAATAGATGTAGTGTCTCCAATAAGCCAATTCACTATGCCCCATCATCCAACTTATTAATGAAGACGTTACACAGTAGCGGCCCCAGCATCTTCCTTGGGGTAGCGACTGTTCTCCAAATGAAATTTGTGCCACTGATTACAACTGTTTGAACCTGGCAGTTTGGTCAGTTTCAATCTGCCTAACTCAATTCACCTGGCTTATTTAGCCCATACTTCCTCACCTAGGCTATGAGAATGACATGGGAGACAGCACCAAAAACCTTGCTGCAGTCCAGATAAGCAGTATTCAATGCTCTCCCTCATCCACTGAGCCAGTTATCTCATTGTAGATGACTATCGGGTTGTCCAAGCACGACTGACCTAAAATAGTTGTATTTCATGAGACATATCAGAATAAGAGATATAACTAGCATTACTATTATGGACTGCCATCAGTCTGACTGCTTTAGGCTAAGATACGTTTTAGCCTCATGATTAAAGTGCTCTATCCAATATTACTCAGTATGAGAGTAGCAAATTCTAGACAAAAGACCAGCTGAATAGTGATGGCAAAATTCAGATGAAATTAAGTTCTATGCTCATTAAACATAAAGTTTCAGATTATGATGTGTTTCAAGAAAGGTGGTTTCCTAGGTACTTCTCTACTAGATTTTATTTGAACCACAATCACAAAAGTGAATAATTGTTCACGTCAGATACCATGTAAGCATAACTAAGGAAAGAAAATACATGATCATATGGGAGTTGAAATCGTAGCCACAGATTCCTTTCTTCTTAATAATTCATTAGAATTAGTCAAAATTAAATTCCAGACATCACTGTAAAGCAGTGATATTGCTGTCCGTTAACAGGTTATGTCCATCATAGTTTGTGTAATTTTATTTATACTTTAGCGGACTTACTGTTCCATGAAATTCACTGCTTTGAATTAGAAGTTTTCTGTGACATTTTCAGAAGGACCTCATATGGCCTTTGGCATTCAGGAAAGCTAGCACCACTTTAACAGCACCATGTCCTTTCTCGGGGTACTGTTCTAAAGGGTGGTAGTAATATCTACTTCTGCCTGCTTTATAGTTTTGTCAAATAATTTCATGTCTTCCGAATGGGATAATAAAATCAATTGATAGCACTAAACCATTTTATTTTCTCTCACACAGATGCTTATTTAGTGACAGTTAAAAAAAAGAAATGTCTTCAACCACCTATAACGCACACAGCTGAGCTCACCATGGCACTCTAAAACCACTTTTGTAAAGGATCTGTAGCAGAAAGTTGACTGAGTCAGAGAGATACACCAGTCTAACAGATGTGCTCTCATCTGTACAGGTTTGTACTTCTTTATACTTGTAAATTAACACTTCAAATACTAGAAACCTGGGTATGGTAAATGGATTGAAGATCAGCTCAATGCTGAAGACAGTAAGTGCATTTGTTTTAATATAGCTGCATCCCATCCAAAATATTATCAAGTAACCTAAGACGGCCTTTAACTTACAACGCCTTGTTACTGTAGTAGCATAGTATTCATGTATTGCTACATGATATTTGTTTAATGCATGCAAAACATGCAATCAAAAATTATATTTTTTAGCTTTGAACACATAAATGTAACATCATAATGTCATAATAGCAGTATACAAACACCATGGGACTCAAAAGTACATAAAATAGATAAGAAGTTAGGGGAAATTATTGATGAAGTTTTTTTGATTAGCAATATTGACTTTGTTAATATGAAAGCTTAGAAAACTGATATTTTGTATAGGAAGAATAAAATACAAGCATTTCAGTAATAACAAAAATGTCAAAGGTTTAATTTTTTTAATATGTAAATGCTGAAGCTGAATAATATTAATTTCAAAAGTTTGCAGTAATGCTTAAAATTCTCCTTTAGGGGAATATTTTTCAGTATGTTTTTACAGTTCATCAGTAGGAACTCTTGCTCGTTCTTTTTTCCTCGAATACATACTTTTTACAGAACTACAGTGCATAAGTACCAGACTGTTAAGCTATAACTCCAAGTTCACATCATGTTGAATCTATTTTGTATGTAATTAAACAACTTAACGTATATTGTATTGAATGTAACAAATAATGACATTTTGAATAGAGAAGTTGTCTTCCAATGTACATGAGTTAGCAAACTTACATAGTTTTCTGGAAATCCATAAATATTCATAAACCAACTTATTCTAATCATCATTTATGAAGGCGTCTGGACAACTAAAATTGTCAAATTGCAAAGTCGTAATTTTTTTGAGTATGTCATAACATCTCTGTTTTTCAAACCAATGTTTAACTATAAAACCACTTTAGGTGGTGCGCATTCTTACTTCAGGAAACCTGTGAGAATTTTGCTGGTGAGCTCAACAGCTGCAAAGTCATACCTCTAGTAAAAATTTAAATTTAAAAAAAAAAATGAAATGAAATATCTGAAAGCAAATCCTGGATTCCCACTTTATAGTTGGGAAGTCTTATACACAAAGGAAATAACTTAATACTTCCAGACTTACACAGTAAGCCTATAGCAAATCTAGAAAAATATCTATATCACATGACACTTAACTAATCATATGAAGATGTAATCCAGTGTCTTTAATCACAAACTAGCATCTTTCTTCACTTTTCTATGTTTATCCCTAAGTAAGTATTACGTATGTTATTGAAGTTAATAGTTTTGATACCAGATGGTCTAGCTTCTCAGTTCAAGGTAATAGTACGGTTAAACAGACACATTCCTTTTCCAACTTAAAGCACCAGACTTAATAACTATTAATAGTTGCACACTGAGGAATCAGATTCACAATTTGTAAATATTTTGACAGTAACTGGACATTCATAGAAGCAACCAAAATTTTTACAGGAATCATCCAGAATTCGTTATCAGTCCTCTTCCTTAACACATCTGTTACCTGCTTGCAAAACCAATACTAACACTAATTTGGTGATCCTAGTACTCAGCAAACGGTTAACAGGCAACTAATAGGCTGAATATATTCTAAAAAAATATTACACAAATAACTATGAACAATAAATATACCTGCAGAAGCCAAAGGGGGGTCATATAAAGACTGTTAATGGAATGATGCAATATATTTGCAATTTGATTTCTTAACTGAACTTCAAAATATCGGCGTTGAAACCAAAATGAAGAAAAGACAGTGATCTATAAAAAAATACTTTTAGCCCTGTTGTCACCACAGCAACATTGATTCTACCAGTACTGAGGGTACATTTGACATAAATCACTACAGTTAAGTCCCCTCACTTACCACAGACTTATCCCAAGTTGGCTGAGTCAATGAGCAGGGGTCACATGTATCCTCTTTCCCAGCTCTCTTCTGGGGGTGACTGAAAGAAGAAAAACTGTCAAATGAGACTTTGAAAGCTCTCTCTTCAGTACTGCAGGACTAAAAAGGTCTGAATATCTGTATGAACAATGTTACAGCAAGTACAAACTTAATATAATGTCCACATGTACCTTCTTAGTCATGCATCACTCACTACTGCAGTGCATGCATCAGTACTGAAACTTAACGAGGGATTGAATTTTCTGACTAACCTAGTAAGTAAATTTCTTAGTTCTCAATTTACTTTTTGTTAACTCTAAGGAATAGTACAGTGGAAAGCAGAAGTTGTGGGTGCAAACTTACCACCCGAAAAATCAGAACATAGCTTTCAATCAAAATCAGAGCGAATAAAACTCATACAAGTCTTCACAAAGGCAGAAGTTTTAGCACATAAAGTTGCGAGATTCAGATTATGAGCCAAGGCAAAACCCAGGAAACCTTTGGGTACCACCATAAACAAGTATTTGAGGCCTAATTTCCATCAGGTGAATGTGACACATACAAGTCATTAAAACTACAACTGAAAATTATCAGAGACTAACTTAACAGGATCTATATTACAATGTAAATATGTATAAACTTGAGGCCTCAAACATAACTGTTTATATGACTATGATGAAATGATTCAGTGGAGCACAAGATATGGATTAAGCCTTGAATGCACTAGAATTAGCCATTTTAAAAATCAAAGAAATAACACAGCCTCCCGCCTTGCTCCTCATTAGTGCTAGAGGAACTGTAGGCAGATAAGGGTCTTAAAATATTCTTCAGTGCTTGCTTTTTTGTTTGTTAGCATTGGTGAGTATTTAGACAGCAGAAAATACATTGCCTTTACAAACATTTCATAATCTTTTCTAAGTAGATGATGGAGTTCAACTTGAACTTTTCAGTCACTATCCAAGTAAGTTCAACTTTAGACAAAATGCATTCACTCACCTCTTCCTTCATCCCTTCTGGCAAACAGAGCTTCCAGCACTGCAGCAAATTTTAAATTTATACCTCTGTGTTCACATGTGAAGGCCCTATTCAGGATTAAATAATACATAACTTGACAATATATTATTTACTTCAGGAAACACAATGTGATTGATGCAATCAGACACAATATGCTGTGGCATATTGTGAAAATACAGGAAAAAGAAATTTTTCTCCTGAAAATACAGGAGAAAGAAAAAAAGTGCACAAAACTCCAAACCTAACCACTTCTATTCCTGAAACAGGAGGTAAAAGAAAAGAATCAGACTTTCATGAAAGAAATCCAGGCACCAAGAAACCAACAGGTGAAGAAAATACTCATTCTTGTTTTAGTTTGCAATAACCAGTAAACACAACCCCATTCAAATGTTTGGGGTTTTTTCCAGTTTACTAGCCTCAGTTTCAAATTATTAATTTTTCTTATTTTTTTGTGTAGCACATCCTACATTTTCTTTCTAGGAAAGTATTAATATTTTTGACCTATTTATTTAAGAGTTCCATTTTGTGCATTTCTCAGAGCACTTTGTGAAAGTTCATCTTTCTGAAATTTATTTTTTCGCCATAGTCCTTAAAAACTGGGCCCCGAAAACAGACACAGTATTCCAATCTTTTTAAAATCACTGCCCTACACAAGAGGAGAAAAGGGAGACTTTTGCTTTCTCAGGGCCTCCTTGATTCTGTAACCATAGATCACATTACAGCCTTATTTGCCACAACATCACACATAGGCATCGTACTGAATTATTTATCCGCTCTGATCACAATCTGTTTCATATTTTCTCCTCAAAGTCTCCTCTTCTTTCTGCTGCTATCCATTTATGTAGGCATTACCTGAATTATTTGTTACTATATATATAATTTTGCATTAGAATACATTTTTTTCTTTCAATAGGCTTAATTTACCTCTCAGTCTAAACGGTTCCTTGACTTTGATAGTTTAGCTGTCCACCAAGCTTTATGAGTGACTTTTAAGTGATCTTTTATTTACTTTGGACTACTGAAGGAATACTAAACAATGTTAGACCCATTATTTATCTCTTGAAGATTCTGCTAGAAAACACCCCCAGTGACAACTACTTTTGAGATCTGTCAACAAGCTAGCTCTTAATTCATTTCACATGGGCTTTATAGATATGAATAGTGCTATTTTCCTATCACAATGTTGAAGGCAACTATATTATATATACACAGTTACCTTTATCCATCAAAATTGCAATCTCAAATGCTGAAAATAAGTTTACATCACAAGACAGACTTTGCATATAGTGTTTGAGCGTTTTTTAACATTCTTTGGTGCTTTATCAGTTTGGGATGGTTTTTGTTTGCTTTTTCCTTATCTTGTTCATTTCTGTTGTTTTATTAGAAGCCTGTCAGATGAACCAGTTTACAGGAGGTTGTCTTCCTTGTCTTTCCTGAAAAAAAGCACAACAGCTTTGTGGGGTTACCTCAGTATACTGAAGTCAGGAGTTATATTAAAAAATTGAAAGAATTAAATATATTTTTAGCTAGTTCTTCTTGGGAAAGTGTGTGCTGCTCAGGATTTACTCAGTACTTAAGCTTATTTTAAGAGATCTCATTTACTTTCTGTCCTACCCCAAACAGAGAAAGAGGAGTTCCACTGCAGTTTAAGAAATGTCATCCCTGAAAGCACAATTCACAAGACCCCACAGTTATTTAGCATTACTGATTTAAAAAGTTGAATCCCTAACAGATGCTGTCTACTGTCTGCTATTACTAATGGACTAGAAAGTACTTCATTGTTTTCAGTCACATTACCAGACACACCTACATAATTTCACTGCTTTCCAGATACAAAACAAGTTTTCTTATTAGTGAATACCTGTGCCTTTCCTATGTTGTTATTCAAAGGTTCATCATCTCCATCTGGCGTCTGGCTTATGACCCAGTAGGCTTTATTATGTTCCAAATATAGTTCAAAAAACACCCACCAAACTCACTATTTTATTGATTTGCATTAAGAGCCAAGGATTTCTTTCCTGCTATCTCCAGCTTCTCTTGTCAATTTTCTACAGTTTCAAATTTCTAATTTTTACTGACTGTTATTTTCTTCTCTCCTCTTTCCTTTGACTATATGATACCTTTTAATATCTGTTTGTTGTCTTCATTTCACCACTTGTTTTGTTCAGTGGATTGAGCGATACAGAGAAGAAATAGGCAGGCTTAGCCAAGGACACAGAAAAGACGAATGCCCATCTAAGTGGGAAAAGAACACAGGCCTTGAATCTGAAATTGGTACCTCAGAGTCAAGAATTCACCTCTGTACAAAGATATTTGACACGTACTAGTGCTAAATATGATGCAAGAATGAAGTATTCTTACTCTAGTTTATCTAAAGCATTCATCCCGGACTGTGCAGTTTTGACCTACCGAGCATTTTCAATGTTCGTTCATGTTCTCATGTATTTTTTCCCTCCTCTCAATTTTTCTCTCAAAATTTTTCTTCACATTGAAATATTACAATTCTTGAAATCCAGTCCTCTTATAATAGTTATTACAATTGCTCTCCAGCATACATCTGTAAATAGAAGTCCATATTAATAGTAAACTGATCCTTAAAAAAGGTAGCTTATCCTGTTCTCTAGTTTGATTTGACCAGTATAGAAAAGATGCCTTTCTTGTTGAACTGTGCTGGTTAACACATTGATTTGTAGGCATTCAGGAATTAGCACTTCTGAGTTTTCAGTAGCCTTAAATGAAGGCTACTGAAACTGAATTCCATATGGAATTTCTTCCATATGGAAAGTCCCTTCCTCACACATACAAACACATGTTCTAAATTCCTGAATGAGGTAAAACAGTTTACAGTATTCTGGTCATGTGAATCACCCCAATCATTATCTTTGATAATATTACCTATATAAAATGTTTCATACCACGAAGAATTTCCACCTTTTATATCTCTTTTTTTTTTTTTTTACATTTATCCTTGATAACAAAGCAAATTAAAAACTGGCTTTTTTCCACAATTTTGTGAGCTTGAGTTTATACAGGATTTGTTTATATAATGTTCTCTAGGATGCTTCTGCTTACTTGTCACTGAGAAGATCAGTGCCTTCCTAGAACAGGCTGACCTGCTCACTCGGCTGTTTTTCTTGTGAAGACAGAGTACCCCCCAAAACACACACACATCATACATACAACAGTTCACCTCTTGTATTTTCTGCCATCTGCCTCTTGTTTATGAAACCATAAGGACATCTGCAAAGACACTTCATATTTTTCTCGAATGCAGTTGCCTCTGAGCTCACACTGGAAGAGCTTTTACAAGCATGCAGTTTCATGTCATTCCATATCTTAGGTATAATAGATGTACTATATAAAGTTCTGTAAAATGACTTTATACTTCTGACTAACCTTGCTGGTATGATTTCCATTACACGAATGTAGAACACCTTGTATTTTGTTTTTAAGAAGAGTCTTTTTTTTACTATTTTTAATACAGAGTTCTTTATGAGTTCTTGCTTCTACAACATGCTTGAATCATCTCCCTTAGTACCTGCTTCTTCATGCCAAATAACGTTCACTAAATATGTCCCCTGTAACTCTGCTTTGTCCTTCCAAAACAGCTATCTCACTACATGACTCATCAAATCTATAATAAAAATGTAAAATTCCTAGCTAGATAGAAGGCCTCCTACCTCTCCTTAGCAGTTGGTTATCAAATCACCAATCTGTTTCATTTTCTTTGTAGTGTTTCTGGCAGGCTTCTCAAACTATGTCATCTTGTGAAAAACTTTGTTTTCTCAAATATTGTGTTGATTTTTTCATTCCATTCAATCCTCTCCTTCACAATTATCAGATTATACTTAATGCTGCTCCAATCTCTTTTTTCACTTTGAAGTATTTTCAGGCTGAGGGCTTCATCAATATGTAGGTTACTGGTTGAATACTTATAGACAGGGACATAGAGAGATGAAATGGGAAGCAGAATAGAAAACACAACCTGTCCAAGGCAGCTTAGTCATTGCACTTCATTACTCATTATCTTCTTCTGTTACCTGCTGCAAAGCCATCTGTTAGTAGAAGAAACTCTACTCTGTTTCTCCCAAATTTGCTCAAAATCCCTTGTTTACCATTCTGTTCAAGCAGTTTCCTGGGACTACTTGTACACATAAAGTTAATCATGTTCTTGCATGTTTGCATGAACAAGGTCAAATGTTTGCCAAGAAGATTAAGAAGTTTCTGGTGTTTTCTTTCTTGAATGAATAAAAACATTATCAAACTCCCACAAATAAAACAACATTAACAGAAATACCTCCTTCTTCCACTTTTTCCTCAGATGTTGAGGTACTTTTCACTGAACATATTTGATTAAATAAAAGAGCTACAACTACTAATCATTTCAGAAAATAATTCAGGACATGGGTGTTTAAGATACCTTACCTGGACTATGTAGGGACAGAGGGTGTTCGTGTTAAAGTTTTACAGTGTTGACATTTTAACTTTGCAGTAAATGGAACCAAACTTCTCTTCATATTGAAGTAATGAGTTGAATCCTAAACTGATATTTTAATTTTCTTGAATCATGCTGTTTGGTATTTATAAAACTGTTGGTCAAAAAAAAAAAAAGGCATAATAATTTTCCTCATAAAACTCAGCACAGTAAAGCATTATTACAACAGCTATAACATTATGTCATTTTACTGACTTGCAGAATTCATATTTCATTAGACAAAAACTTTACCCCTCACAGCTATTCCAATTTTTTTGTTTTACCCTTGAAATTAACATCTTTAATATTCAGACACTAATATATTTTAGTATAAAGTATAAACTTAATTTATAGTTAAATACTTAATTTGCTGTTTGACCACCTGCAAATAACAGCCTTATAAACAGAAATACAATATCTATTTGTTTTGTGTTTTTTTTAATGACGTTGAAGGAACAGTATTATTTTATTATTGAGAAACTTTCTCTCCATAAATATTGTTAATAAATAGGTAGATAAACAGGGGAAAAGTAGTCTAATTTAATCAGCTTTTGTAAGAGCATATGTTTTTAGAGAAATTACCAGGAAAGGGCGAGCAATCAAACACCTTAGGTTAAATGTTGCACTGTAAAACTTTGGATTCCAGACATGCTAAACCAGGAATTTCAAAACGTAAAGGTTGAATTTGATAATTTTGTTCTGTCCAAAGAGTATTTTAGCTTGACAACTTAATTTTAACTGGCATTTTATTCAACAAAATTAGCACCTTTAAAAACATTGAACTTATGAACCATTCCTAATGAGTAAAATGTGTTAGATTTTTCCTCATCATCACAAATTGCTTATAAAATGGTATGTTTCTCAATTTTTTCTTTTTGAAATACAGTTTCTGTGATGAATTGCTTGTTTAATATCTTCTAATGAGCAAAGTGCTGTAATAAATAAAATTTTTAATGATAGGATCCACCTTGTGCTATTTTTAATACCTATCTTTGAACTAACTTCTCTTCTGCTGTTCAGCTCCCCAAATCACTCCATTTTAAGTGAAAAACCACAGTAATTCTTCAAATGAAAATCATGTCTATTCACTTCTTATTTATCCTACAGACTACTTTTTATAGTATTGATGACATTCACTAGACTTGTAAATTGTTGAAGCACCTACTTAAATAATTCAGTTTTTAGCTAATAATGAGGCATGAATCAATAATAGCGATGATTACAGAAGATTTTTTGAATGTCCTATAGGGAAAACAACAAAGGTAAGATAAGGGAATGGCAAGCAGTTTCTTGTTGCTCTTACTAATTAACCAGAGAGCTTAGATGCATCAAGGCACCATCCTGTAAAATCAGGGGAACACTAAAACCTGGAATATAAAAGAGATTTACTCAAGAGACAATTCAACTGTACATTAAACCACTTCCAACTGAAACGTAGGACAGATACAAGACTCTAATCATCTGTTTCTACATATGTGCAGAGTTTTGGGTATTCACAAGTGTTTTTGACTCTCATTTGTGTTGACTAGTTTATATGCTATGTTTGATTTTCTAAACTTCTGCTGTGTCGTACTTTTTAAACACCCTAAAGAAATGCAATTCAGGGAAGCTTTCTCAATTTTTTTTTAGAGTAGCAGTCTCACTGAAGACTTTTGCTCAGCAAGTTTACATCTAGGTTCTGCTTGGAGTACACACCATCCAACAACTATTCCAGGTTTGCAATTTAATTTGGCTTCCTTTTGATGGGGAGAAAGGTCACAGAATTGTCAGAATTGGAAAGGACCTCTAGAGATCATCTAGTCCAACTCCCCTGCTAAGGCAGGGGTGCCCAGAGCACATCACTCAGGACTGCATCCAGGCGGGGCTGGAAGATCTCCAGAGAAGGGGACTCCACACCCTCCCTGGGCAGCCTCTTCCAGGGCTCTGCCACCCTCACCGCAAAGAAGTAAAGAAGTTCTTCCTCAGATTTGAGTGGATCTTCTCACGTTCCAGCTTGTGCCCGTTGCCCCTCGTCCTGTCACTGGGAAACACTGAAAAGACTCCAGCTCCATCCTCCTTCACCCCACCCTTTAGACACTTATAAGCATTAATAAGTTCTCCCCTCAGCCTTCTCCAGCTCTCTCAGCCTTGCCTCATAAGGAAGATGCTCCAATCCCTTAATCATCTTTGTTGCCCTACGCTGGACTCTCTCCAGTAGTTCCCTGTCTCTCTTGAACTGGGGAGCCCAGAACTGGACGCAGTATTCCAGCTGTGGTCTCACCAGTGCAGAGTAGAGGGGAAGAATGACCTCCCGGTCACACTCTTCCCTACACAGCCCAGGTTTCCATTGGCCCTCTTGGCAACAAGGGCACATTGCTGGCTCATGGATAGGTTACTATGCACCAGGACCCTAGATCCTTTTCCTCAGAAGTGCTTTCCAGGAGGTCCACCTCTAACCTATGTTGGTGTCTGGCATTCTTCCTCTGCGGGTGCAGGACACTACACTTGCCCTTGTTGAATCTCATGAGGTTCCTCTCTTCTTGTTAACCCATTCATCAGGCTCCAAAACTGCAGGGACACAGGAGAACACCATTTGTGTTCCCAAACCCTTGACAAGTCGGCCCAAGGCCCTGAAATCTTTCTTCATTGCCCTCAGACTCCTCTCAAACTCATCACTCTCTACCTGGAAGATCAAAAGAGGGTAATAACCTGAGGGCCGCATCAGGCCAGGAAGCCTCCTGGTTCTATCCCTAACATGGGCCCCAGGGAGGCAGCAGACCTCCCTGTGGGAAGGGTCCGGCCTGCACATGGGACCCTCACTTCCCCTCAGAATGGCACCACCTAGAACTCTCCCCCTCCTCTTGCTCCTCACAGAAGCAGCCTTAATATACGGAGCTGGCTGCTTCGGCAGCTCCCTGGAGGGGCCTTTATCAGCATCCTCCATCCCCTCATTGTCTCTCTCCAGAGGCCCCTATCGGTTCTGTTCGGGCACCTGGGAAGGCGGGGGAGGTCTGGAGGGGACTCTCCTCCTGCCCCGAGCAGGTACCTGCTTCCATTGCCCCCCATCCTCTCCTCGTTCCCCTCCTTCTGCCCGGTGACAAGAGGCCAGGGGATCCTCTGCCCCTCTGTACAGCGCCATCCAACCCTCACCCGGGATTTACCTCAGCCCTTCCCGCCGCCGCCGCGCGACCCATTGTCTGCTCCAACCGCCTTTAGATCCCCGCGCGCCTCCTGGCCACCCCCCTCCGCGCCTGATTGGCTGCCACGGATTCCCTGCTTCCGGCTGGGGCTGTGAGTGGGGGGTCCCTGAGCTGGGCCTCGGGCTCGCCTCAGGCCTGGCCACCGCCTCGCCATCTATTCCAGCTGTCATTGTTCACCAACAGCAGAGATTAATTTAGTCCTATCTGATAAATCTGACATTTCATTAGAAGAGACTTTTAAAAGCACGTGGACGTTTCACTGTATCTTTATGTAAGGAAGAGAAATAGCTGAATTTAAACAACTTGCAAAGTGCTGACGTTTCTAAATTATAGTAGTGATTTGGGTTTAAATTAAGACATAGGGTTCCAACTGTCAGCTTTCATTTAAGATCATTTCAGAGATATTAAGGCATTTTAAAATTGTAATATTACAAATTAGGATCATCAAAGATGTACAGACTTACCCAATGTTGACCAAAAGTAGACCATCCAAACAGCCACAGCCCAGGATCCATCATTGTAGCAAACCAAAGGTGGTGATTTGATCCTAAGATCACTATTTCTTTCTTCCCTAGATTGGAGTGTTTGCCCTCATTAGAATATGACTTTCATAGTAGCAGTAAAAGAAACCAGAAACTATTTTCACCAAGTTGGTGATTATCCTTTCCAAACTTGCTGAAATTTTCCTTCAATGTTTTTTCCTTAAATTTCTCTTTCCTTTATACTTTATTTTATCCTTCCTTTGGCTCCAACCCTCTGACCATACATAAAGTTCTACAAAAACCTTGTTTAAGACTCCCCTTGCCATTGCACAGTCTTCCTGCTCTCTCACATCTAAGGTACCTGAACAATTTGTCTGTTCTGACTGCCTGAAGACATTCTTCCTTGAAAATGAGATTCCATTATCAGGTCTAACGAGTAAGAATAAAGAAAAACCTTTCTTACTTTTTACTTGTTCTGTCTGCTCTATTCTCTTCAACTGTCTTTGCTTCACAATTCTGCATTGACTGGTATTTCTGTATTTTTACCGACAACTTTATTTGCCCCTGTCCCAGACTTATTCAGTGGCTTGTCCTGTTGCATGTTAGGAACAGTGCAGGCCAACTTGCTCTTAAAGCTTTTGACCAAAACCTCCCAAATCTTCCTGTCTACCAACTTAGCCTTTCTTCCTGTCACATCTTCCCTCACATTTGTTCCTCACATCTAGCCGTGACCCCAGCATGAAAGAACACCAGTTGTTATCCTTAAACCCTGACATCTGTCTCTGTTTCTCCATCGTGTTCATTCTTCTTTCCCAAGCATGAAAATCTTGTAATATGCCAGATTGTTCTTTTTTCCTTTTTTTTCAGCCACAGTCTTCATATCCATAATATGAAGATATTTGCCGTATGTATCTCTAACATTGCCTGTTCAGATTCTGAACAAGTGAAAATATTACAAAGATGTTATGAGTTGTATTTATTGGCTCATAAAAATAGACATGGCTGGATGAATACCAGGCAAATAGGCAGAAGCAATTTGGGGGAAACAACCTAGCAAAAGGTTAAAAAGAAATAAGAATGCAGATATAAACAAAATGGATAGATCTCTTTTGTATTGTATTCATTTCATCCTTTCCTTTACTGAATTTGAAATATGTGTATCAAAATCTAAAAGCAGGATTTTTTCTTACATAGTTAATGGCTTGCATGATGCACCCAAACTCTACTATCAAAATAAATTCTGAATAATTTTGAAATTTTTGCAATACTTAGAGACTCCTCCTTCCCCCCCCTATGACATCGCTATCAGCACAAATTTTTCAAAGCAAAGATTCTTAAGTGTTTTATCATAGTAGGCTTCTTCAGGCATTCGAGGTTCTCACTGTTGAGAGAAAAGCAAAATCACCAGCAGTAGCCAGTAACAGTGTGCCACTTTCTCAGGTGATTTATTTAACTTAAACTTGAAAGGTACTACTTACAGAATACCCAAGTTCCCCAAGCAAACTGTTATTCCACCTCTTCCCTGTTCATGACATTTGTTTCTTTTCTTATTATCACCAAATCATCATTAGTGGGATGAGGACAATGTTTATCCAAGATAGTAAGTGACTAACCCCAACTTCCAGCAGGAGTCCTGCCTCCAGAGGCCATCACATGCACTCTCTTTCTCTTTTTCTAGAGGAGTATAAAAATATGGATAAATATTTTCTTTTTACTTAATCCAGAAAGATATATTTAGGTATGTGTATGTGCACATAGCTATATGTGTACATATACAAATACATATTAGAATAATATAAATACATATTTAAAGTGTAGATATACAATATATAAAACTTCTTTTAATAAGAACTAAAGAAATTGATAATTAAAGTTTAAATGTGAATAGAGAGAAATTAAACAAAAGTAAAAGTCAGGGTCATGGTCCCCTACTTCACAAGGCTGCTGAACAAGCCCTAACACTTTGGGGTGAGGTTCATGAAGGTGAAGAATTGCAAAAAAAGGGGTGGGAGAGCAAAACCACATTGGAAAATGTCCACGGGTATGGACCTGCTCAAGGAGGCCACCAAGCGTCTCTGTGCAACATCCACACTGTGCAACACAGAGACCATCTAACAGTTACCTCTAAGACTGTCATGGGGTGCAGGCTGATGCTCTATATGTCTCCATATCATTAGGTCAGTGGCCTTATATGAAAGTTTCAAGAAGCTCTGGATGACCGAGTGAGAAGAGAGAAAGCAGAAGGGTGCTTTGATCTGTTCATGTCCCCGTCCAGGCCTGGTGCAGTCAAGGAAAGAATGGGCATAGGAGGGACAGCAACATTTAAGAGGAAAAGGAAAAATTCTGGAGAAGCTTGGTCAGTGACAAACACACCTCCAACCCATGTAGACAAATTTACTTTGTGCATGAGGAGAAAGGCAAGCGCAAGTGGGATGGGACCATGGTCAGTGGCAAGGAGCCAAGGGCAGGTGGGACAGGACCATGGTTGGTGGCAAGGAGCCACAAAGTGACACAGCCCCAGGCATGGGGGTGTCCCGTCACAGACAAGAACAATTGTGAGCATGTGTTAGGCCAGAACAGCGGGTTTGTTACTCCCTCCACACTTGAGCAAATCTCCAGGAGCCACAGCCCAGTTTCCCCAGGATTGCTGGACCCAGTTGGGCCACCACCTCACTTCAACCCTGCTGAGCTGACAAGTTGTCAGCCCCTGCTGCCCCCCAACATGGGGACTCCATGTCCCCACAGCATGTGCCTGAAGCTGGCAGAACCTCAGAAGTGAGGAAGGGAGTTTTGCAAGGCTGTTGAAGGAGGGGAGGCCTCCATGAGCAGTGCTGGATTTGAGTAGCCCCTGTAGTAGGACATGGAGGCAAGTATGTGACCAAGCAGGGTCCTGAGTTGAGTAGAACCCGGAGAAAGGGCGAGAGGTTAGTTGGAGAAAGAGTCAGGGTGAGGGTCAAATTGGAACCCCAGAAAGAGATGGAGCCAAGGTGGTATTCTGAGCGAGGGTGGTAGGGGCACTGACACCCAAAAAGGGCCCGAGCAAAGCTGGAACTTAAGAAGAGGCTGGAGCTGAGAAGGGCGTGAGCAGGGCACAGAATGGTGAGGGATCCCAATCAGGAGATGAAGCAGAGGTTACATTCTGAGCAGGGGTGGTGTTGCTGTGGCAGCATGACCAAGGGCGAGACCCAAGTTGGAGCTGAATAAAGGGAAGCAACTGATTATGAGCCTAAGCAGGGGCTAGAGTTGAGTTGGAGCCTGAGCAGGCACCAGATCTGAGCAGGAGCCAGAGCTGGGAAAGATAGCTTCAGCAGGACCTGGGGATGAGATAGAGCCCAAGGAGGAGACAGAGAATGCTGGAGGTGGCATTCTTAGCTGGGGCAGTAGTACTGTGGCAGCCCCAGAAGGGGATGGAGTTGACGTGGCATTTTGAGCAGGGATGGTAGACCTGTGGCAGCCCAAGCCAGGTCTCAGCATCAAGTTGCAGTCAGAGCAGGGGCTGGAGCTTGTAGCAGCCAGTGACTGGATTAGAGCTCAGTAAGAGATTAAGCAGGGGCTGGGTCTGAATTGGAGCTTGAATAAACTCCAGATCAGAAAAGTATACAGGGTGTTACCATGTTCCTGGTAGGAAGGGTATAGTTTGTCACACACAGGTACCTGGATGCAGCCCTGATACAACCATACCTGCCAAAACACGGGTCATACTGTAGTCTGGTAGGACAGATGTCATTCATTGCCTCCAGGTAAATAGCATGGGAGGTTTCCCCATCTTGGTGTGTGAAGACAAAGTTTTGGCTGTGCTCCTGGGTAAAAAAAAAAAAAAAAAGTTAAAAAATTAATTATTTGGTATATTTAGATTTAGTGTATAAGTAGCTCTGTAATGAGTTAAGACACTCAATGTTTTTGTGTACATCTATTTTACTCAAAGCTTCTTGGTTGAGATTTTCCTCTTTTTAAGCTGTCTGAAGTTATACTCATTCCTCTAAAGCAGTAAGATGTATAGGTAGGGTGTACCTATAAGCCTTTGTGGTATATATGTATACCTTTTGTCTATAAGCCACCATTAGGTCATTTTGAACTTCTTTATAGTAGATTTTTGTAGCTTAACTAAACTATTTTGACACATTGCATGACTCTCCAGATGTATTTTCATACGAATGTTATTATTTGTTCCCTGCATATTCTTTTCAGCTTCCTGAAATTTGAAATCCTAAGCCAGCAGCAGCATACTAACCTCTGATCACTTTCATGTAGTTGACTTCTAATTATTTTTAGAGTTTTCTTGGATTTAATTTTATGCATCCTAGTTCAGTCCAGTCTCTGAGTGTTTAACCACATGAACTCTTTCTTAAACGATGCTGTTCATTAAGCCAAGTTATTTGCATATTGCATGGCATGTTACTATAAAAGTCCAGAGTCCATTTGAGCACCAAATTTCAAATTAAATTAGGTTTACCGTTTCCATAAACGTTTTGCACATGCATGACACATCAGGCTGTGTTCTTGTCAGCTCTCATAAGCTAAGCAGGGTTGGGTCTTTGAATCAAGGACCTCCTGGGAAAGTCCAGACACCAGGAGAATAACGGTGGTAGTTCAAGAAGCAGAGAACCTTTCAAGTTGGTAATGGGTCTATCCTGTCTGGATGTCAACAGGCTAACTACTGCTATACCTCACACTTCTGGATTTCGTAATATCTATATATTACCTACCATTGATTATAACTCGAGATGCTTGTTGCTTCTAAGACAGCACTGTGGAAAAATAGTAAAATACACTGTGAAATAATTTGCATACAAGTAAAATATATATTTGTGAGCATACTTACATGTAAAATATGTCATTAAAGATTCTTAAATTCAGATCATTATAGATTCATGTTCTATTTTCACAAAAAAACTTCATTATGACTTTAAAAATCATACGATCTCAAACTAAACTAGAAGTGTATTACCTCAAAAATCTTGGCCTTTTCATCAGTCATCCACTTTCAATCAAGTTCATTGATCAACAGGGTCAGAAATGTAGCAATCTAAAAAATGCTTAACTTTATTTATTTGTTCTTTGTAAGTATAATGCACAAGCTGCACTGCAAACTTGGAAAGACAGAAATCCTACTTTCAGGAGAATAAAATCTCTGGCCAAGTTTGCAGTTTTTGCAGGAAAATTATTTAAATGTAAATCTATATTTGAGCATGGTATTACGACAAGAGTTTAAAGCAGTAACAGAGAACTAATACAACAGTTTAAAGCTTGTGCACAAATATATTACAGAGTATGTCTCATACTCTAAGATTTTACGGGTCTAACATACAGTTGAGACGGGACAATACAACACCATCTTTAGGGTTAAATCTGACAATCCCAGTCGTAATTTAAACTGTAATATCTATCCTTAGCATTAAAGCATGACAGTTTTTAAGGAAGTGACTCTGAGGTGACTCTCAGACACATTTCACCTAAGTCTCTGGAGAATTGTAATAGTGAGTAACATTTTCTATATACCATCTCCATACAATTTATTTCAAACCCATGTACTATACTGCCCCACATACACCCTTTCCTCACCCCTTGTTCTGAACCATACTTTGTTGAATCTCACCTCATATGAAAGTGATTTCATATCGTCTAGTTAGCCTTTTTTGGACTTATCAGACTATTACACATGTGCTGCACTCAATGTTCAAGAAATGGGTGGACCTTGAATGTATATGGATTTAGAGAAAGTGGCATAATTATGTTTTCCATTGCACTTTCCAAATAATTTCTAAGATTCATGTTGCTGTCTGACATCAGTGAAAGTCGATGTTTTTTCATGAAACTATCCATCAAGACATTCTGAGTCACAGCATTCAATTCAGAGCTCATCATTGTATTTATGTAGAGATAGCTGTTCCTGCCTCTCCTCCTATACAGCTTACTTCACAGTTGCAAATGTTGAAATGGCAGAGCGGTTTCATCACCCTCAATAATAAAGAGATCCTTTTGCAACACTTTATAATCAGTTTTGTGCTTATAGCACCTAGAATAATTGTTGTCATTGTCAAATGTTGTCATTTCACTATTCATATCCCCTTTCAAATGAATAAGGAAGATCTGGCATAGTAAAGAGAAAAGAAATAATCCATTGCTGATACTTCCAGGACTCACTAGTAACTTGACCCTGTCATGTGTTGCATGACATTTTTCCCTGTCTTTGAATTTGTTATTAATTCATGAGTTATCTTTGCTTCTGTTAATTTCGTTCAGCCACAAGATTAAGGAGGCATCATGTCAAAAACATTTTTGAATATCCTAATTCCTGAAAAGAGCCAGGTCACCTTTATTTCATTCTCCAACTGTGAGTTTGGGAAAGCCTAATAAAATTTCACAGATGTGACTTCTTTCTTACAAAAGCAGCGTTGACTGTACATCCATCGTATCATATTTCTCCATATGTTTTATAGCTCTGTTTTTCATTATGTTTTCTTCCAATTTATCCACTAGATAAATCGCATTTTCTGGTCTATTGCTCTTCAATAGACTCTCTTCCCCCTCAACATAAAAAAAAGTCACACCACATCTACAATCCTCTGTTCTTCTGGTCCTGAGGCGGGTTTGAAAGTAACAGAAACCACAAAAGTTAATAGGTTAAGGAAAATGTTATTAGCTTTGTGCATATACAATCCAGAATGGTAAGTAGTTACTACTCTCAAATTTGTGCCATTGACACTTAAACGGAAAACAATTTGTCAGATTCACTCCCACTAAAAATATTGACAGCAACTTCCTAAAGCACACTAGTAATGACTACCAAATTATTCTTTCTCCTTTTTCTGTTTCACCTTGCTTTCCAAGAGTGCTCCTTTCATTTCTTGACCATTTGTTGACCCATTCAATTTTATAAAGGTCAAGATTTTTGGAAAAGAAGTTTTATTCATAGGGTTTTTGGATTTATTCTTTTAGTAAGTTTTTCCCTGCTTTGTTAAAGAACTGCTGTGTTAAAGTTATAACTTCCTGGTATGTCCTTTATTGTTTCTTTCAGTTGGACACATCTCTTATGAAAAGACCTATTATTCCCAATACCTTTCTTTACTCCTGTGTTAAAGATGCAAGCCTTGCCTCTACATTGTTTCCTCTCTTCTGCCTGCCTCTCCTGTTGCAGTTTCTGTGTAGGTATACATTTACTCTGAAAATTTACTGTCACATAAAATCATGGAATGGTTTGGGTTGGAAGGGACCTTAAAGACCATCCAGTTCCAACCCCCTGCCATGGGCAGGGACACCTCCCACCAGACCAGGTTGCTCAAAGCCCCATCCAGCCTGGCCTTGAACACCTCCAGGGATGGGGCAGCCACAGCTTCTCTGGGCAACCTGTTCCAGTGTCTCACCACCGTACAGGAAAGATAATACAGCTAATCTAAATCTCCCCTCTTTTCAGTGTAAAACCATAACCCCTCATCCTATTGCTCCACTCCTTGATAAAGAGTCCTTCCTCATCTCTCCTGTAGGCCCCCTTCAGTTACTGGAAGGTCTCCCCGGAGCCTTCTCTTCTCCAGACTGAACAATCCCAACTCTCTCAGCCTGCCTTCATAGCAGAAGTGCTCCAGCCCTCTGATCATTTTCATGGTCCTCCACTGGACCCGTTCCAACAGGCCCATGTCCTTCCTGTGCAGAGGACTCCAAAGATGGCAAGTTTGATAATCTTTACAAGTAAAGAAGAGTGATTATTGTAGTTGAACAACTTTGGTCACAAGGTTATTCAAGTCTGCCTGCCCATAAATAGTCTTAAATATTAGTCTGGCTGTTGGAGCTGCCCAAGCTGTGGGACTAGAGACACAAGAAAATATAAATATTTGACACAGAGTTGGGAATAATATGACAAATACCAGAAATTCTTCAAATCTAAACATATGGCATATGCTGCTATTTTACAGACTATACTTTTTTTTCCTATGATTACATCTCCTCTAGAATAGTTCAATTTTAATCTCTAAAACCATTTCAAATGCTTCAGTATTTTTTTATTATGTTTTAAATTGAGGCCAAATTAATGAGCATGGACATAAGAAAATATTTAGAGGATTTATGCTTTAAAGTGTTTTCATCAATCAGGGACAAAATTTTCATGAACCCTGGTAGGGTTTGGTTTTGCATCTAAGTACACTTTTATAAAATGTACTTCAATGAACTCTTCACAAAGGTTTCCAAGAAACTTGCAGACAGGCTAGAAAATTTAAGGACTCCATATGGAAGTGAAGGCTGCCTAGTCCTTGAACACCACCTGGTCTTAATGTCTGGCTATTTAACATAACCTGATTAACCATGCTGCTGTTTTGACACTGCCAAATTAGAAACCTGCAAACCCACACAAGTTCATAACTGAGGACTTCAAAATATAAGAACAGGGTGATACCAGAGTCCCAACTGGTATAAACACAAATCACAAAAGCCTGTTAGCTGATAGCTTCAACACAGGGTTCTATCAGTTTTAGAGCATAAGTGGAAATTGCAAAGAACTGCGTAACAGCCTATTGATGCTGATAGTGATTGATAGCATCAGCAGAGACATCTTTGGGATACTGTTGGGAGGGGAAGGGGAGGAAAAGGAAGGAGGAAATGAAAAAGGGAGAGAGGAGACTGATGTTATAATTTGCAATAGTAGGGCTCATTTCTGAAACTTGCAATATGTTTCTGAGACTCCTCTGAGACCTTAAGAAAATTTGTTACAAGGCATTTGGAACTCCTGGTGGTGATGTGCAGAGGTACATCCTGTACATTGTTTTGCAGTGAGAATATGCAACAAAGAAAGCAGATTTTTGTCAGATTTCTGACTTTGGCATTCATTGAACAAATCATGCATATAATTACGGAAGTTGGAGGGGCTCTCTGGAAACAGGTTGAACCTATATTTTTTGAACCGCAGAATCAGAATTTGTGCTGGCATAAATTTCTGGAAAAAAACTTTCATCATTCTTTTAATGTTTTATTAATATCTCAATTTTTAAACTATAATTATTTTGCACCCGTCTATTCTTACAATAAGGGATCAAAAAGCAAGTTTTTTTCAGAAACAGAATTATCTACTTAAAAGGGCACTGGTAAGACAATACTGAAAGCTTTTGAAAATCATTTCTATACTCTTCTTTTTAGGATTAAAGAGGAAAAAATGAATTAACTCTAGAGTTCAGGCAATAATTTAGTGTCAGAGGGAAGAAGAGAATTTTGGAATCTAATGACTAACCATAGCGTTCCTGTGTAATATGCATAGATCAACACTGAAAAGTAATTGTATTTTATCTGTTATTATTTATTGTATTATAAATCTGAGCCCTGATAACCAGACTGCTCTTAGTCTGTTCCACTTACAGCATGAAAACCATTCTCTCAGACAAACTTTAACATCTTTAAAAATTACTTGTAATATGAACTCCATAATCTAATGTGTTTGATACTTTGCAATTGAATGGACTAAATCTGCACATGATCAGTTACCACAGTTTCTCCTAATGAGCAGTAACTTGCTAAAGTGTGGTAACTCACTCACTTTCAGCATATGCTTACATGCTAAGAAAATATTCAGAACTACCCCAAGCCTTTTCTAGGTAAGTCTTCCAGACTGCCACCCATCTGCTGCTACCAAAAATATGAACTCAGTGATACATTTGATTAAATGGATATCTGCTGCCACCATTTCATTTGAAGTTTTGGTGAAAACAACAGCTAACAGCTTTAGACTTCTGTAGCACTCCAGATGGTGATAATTCTTTTCTAGGCATCCTAGGACTGCAGGTAGAAGTATGTTGACAAAACACATCACTGAAATTTTAACACCACTTGACGCTCAAAGTTAAAGCAAGTATTTTTATCTGCTTTTAGTATTTATTACTGCCCTACACTCTTTCTTGGTTAGAAGGCACTCAGTGTTATCTAATGTCTAGACAGGAGACTATCAGTACCTTTTTTCTACTGTCATTGACATGTCAACACCAAAAGATGTTCAGTGAAATCTAAGAGAGTTATTTTGTTCAAATATAAACAATACGGCCTGCAATTTCCTCCACCATAAGTAATTGGACAATAGGTCACACCTCAAGGAGGTAGTTACAGACTAGAGTTTTTGTCTTATATACCGTACCAGCATCTTGAACCTATACTGGGCGATTGCCTATAGCATACTCACCTGATGAGTTATTCAAGATTTGATGGATACTATGAATAATATAGCATGAATGCAGCATAGCATTCATGGATGCAACTCTACTGAAAACTCAATTTTTAGTTTTGTAATAGGAATACAAAAAGAACCTGCCATGATATTTCAACAGCAATTTAGTAATACCTTGTTACAGGTTCTGCAGATCTTTCAGGAGGTTTTAAGGCCTAACTCTGACTTCTGTTAATGCAGATCCACATTCTTGATTTTTCTAGGCCTGTCTGAAGTGAACATCAATGTGGTTTGCATTTGAGTTATTCTTAACAGATTTTAATAATAATTTAAAAGAAGCAGCATGCAGTTGATGAAGGTCAGATATATTCAATGTTTCTAAAAACGGTCCTTTTGGTAATTGATTAACAGTGGCTTAAGTTTCTTACTACATGTTTCATTTTATCCTTTCAATCTAAATTTACACTTAATTATACTGTATACTTATATTATAGTAGGGTTAAAAAGCATATTTTTTCCAAATCTTGGTTACTTTGGAACTCTTTAAAAACAGTCTGCTCCACTCTCTCAACTTCTCATCTGTTGGTGAAGCCTCTTCATGCCCAATAGCTAAACATAGTCTTCCAGCTCACAGGCTTTTTCCACTAGCTCTGGATCGAGTGCTACTAACCCTCCCCTACTGACACAAATATTCCTGTGAATCTGCACTGCAGATGACAGCCATTCTTCTTAAAGGCTAAAACATACGCATACATTGAAAATGTACGGTTTACAGCTCTGCCAAAGCTGGCAAGGCCCAACAGCAACAGGTCCAAATTTTTCTGGTGTCAAACCTACAATACACAACATCTATTTGTCCGGTATTTCCAAATGTCTACAGCTGGGCTGCCAGACTTCCCCAAATGCAGTAGATCATTGCCAGAAGTGGTAGGGCAGTAGATTACCACTCAAATTGGTTGTTTAGTCTCTAAAAGCCACAGCTTACTAGTCATATCAGTGGAGCTGGCAGGTCCGAGTGAAGCATGTATTCCAGTGTTGACAGGCCTCAAAAAACATTGCACAGACAGTTCTTCTACTAGTGGTCGTTTTACCTAGATTTATATCTTTACAGAACTCATACGCTGCTCCGCTGGCACAGCAGACCTGCATGTATGTGAGCCCTAAGCTTCTGGAGGAAAAAGTCCTTTCAGGTAGGGACTGGTATTGGCCATTGCTCAGTATAAACAAATCCCAATGGGACAGTGCTTGTCAGAAGGAGGCATTAATGATGCAGAGGCATTGACACTGGAAGTTTTTCACTGGCACTGATGTGTTGTTTAAGTTGGGTCTTTCATAAAACAATATGTGTTTCATTGCAACATGTTGGTTGAATGTTTCTCAGACTCCTAGCTGAATTTTGAAATAGAAAGATGAGAAAACTCTCAAATAACCAGGGTTTTGGAGCATGTGGCTGAGGAGATGAGGCCTAGAAACTACATCTCCACTCTGCATTTGGCAGATGAGTTTTCAGCCATCAGTTGACAGATGCTTCCCTTTAGTTTTTCCTAAAAGATAGCACTTCAACAATCTTCATCTCATTCTGATATGAGATGGAAAATTTTCAACTTCAAAATGAATTGGAGAGATCTACTGAACAAGAAAAACTGCTTCTGAAGAAGATCAAGTTTTGGACAAGTTGTTTAATTTCTCTCCTACTGTGGAAGTAAAGACAATACAATTGCCTGGCTTATACTGTTGTCATGAGGAACAACTAATGGCTGTGGTGTGCCTTGCAAACTTGGAGTGCTCTAGCATCTCTTGAAATCTGGAACAAATTTCATAGTACCTATGAGAGGAATTACGTGTGATCATGGACCTTGCAAGCTGCAGGGGACAGTTTGTTTGACCAAAGGATTAAACTGAGCTTTAAAAGGTAATTTTGCATGCAGCAGAATACAGTATGATTTTTACAGGCAACATCAGAAGTAAGCAGTGAAAGAAAACTTTCTAATGTTGTTGGCTCTGCTACACTTTTTCCCAAAACACTTTTTAAAGCAGTTTTATTCAGAGGCTAAGGAGTGTGCAGTCATTGGTAAGCTTTTTGGGCATTCTGATAAAAAATTCAGCTGAATTATGTATTTAGTGGGTCAAGACTTAGAATAGGAATGAGGATATGCTTCTTTTATTGATTTAAATCCATATCACATTTAACTGTGTATATATGTTACACACATAGAGAAGTAAATTGATTACTCCTTACCGAGCTCTAATTATCCAGAAGGTTTGGCAGTTGAAGAAGCTGAAAGGCAATGTTTCCTTGACAAACTAATGGAGCTAGCTGTTGTTTTAAAACACTGTGAAAAGTTAGAGAGCTTTCAACTTTTACAAAACAGTTTTCCCTTGATAAAATGCTTCTCTAAATTTATTAGAAGTGACATTAAATTTTAACTCCATTTTTAGAGAAGCAGCTTTTTCATCTTCCTATTTCTATGCATGTGACTCATCCAGATGACTTAATTGGGTCTACTCACATACTTAAAATTAAATGTCTACTTAAGTGTTGGTATGATTAGGTTCTTGATGACTGTATGGTGGAGTCATGTCCCATTCATCTTATACTGGATGCATTTTGTAAATAATTTTTATGCTTAATATTTTATATTATGTCAATTTTTTAAAAAAAAATTAGAATGTTATTAGCTTGTTGCGATCACTGCTTAGTTGCAGAGCACCTTTTAAGGCTATTATCAACATGAACTGTTGATTTGCTTGTATAAAATTGATTCATTCTGTTAATAAGAGGGGTTTTATTTTAGAATTATCTCTGTAAAATTATCGATTTAACTCTTGACACCTACCTCATAATAAGATTATTTTTTTTAAGTAGAATATAGTCTTTCCAATGACTGACATAAACTGTTCAGCTGTATATGAAACATTTTTTAAAGTACCAAAAATAATCTAGTTACTTTTAAAATTTATTTCTCTCTCAGCTTCTAAAATGTTTACTCCAAACTATATTCTAACCCATCTTCTAATATGCCTTGACACATGTCATATTTCCTAGATTCCTATTATCAGAATTATTGACGTTTTCTCCACATCAACAAAGCTGACCTACTGATACTGAGCACATGCCTACAACTCATTTATGTCATAAAAAAAATCCTAGGAATATAAAATTATTCTATAAACAGATAAAAAAATTGGTGGTATAAAACCTATTAAAACTGGAGTAATCACTTGCTGTCCCCAGTTACAAAAGGAAAGGAACCGTTTATTCCCAGACATAAAATACATGGGGAAAACTGGTGGATAACTGTGCATCATTACACAAACATAAAATTTTCTAATGTTAGCAGAACCAGTATTATACTAAACCATTAGAAAATATTATTCAAAAGACAATAAACTAAGGCACATGCCAACACTCTTTGAAAGCAAAGAAAAAACACTGACTCTAGCAAAAACTGTTTTAGGACTGTTTAGGAAAGTGCAAAAGCACTTTCCACCATTTAGCACTTCTATGCAGTTACTACCAAAAAAATGTGCTACTGTATATTTGCAAACTGCATTTTATCTAAGTTAGTCTCGTAGTGAAGCATCTCATCCACCTGAGATTGTACATCCATGTTCCAGAAACACAGCTAAGGAAGTTTAAATTTCTCCTTGACAAGAAAGTGTAGTCAATGGACAGTGATCTCATTGCTCAAAGCAATGCATTAGAGGGAAGAAAATTTATCATATACATTAGGTCAGTTGTTATGTATTCCATAAGCAGGCTTGTAAAATCAGAGACTTTGTATAAATGAGAATGAAAGGAACTCGCATATGGCTGCATGTATATTCTGCATATATGCATGCATGTGTATATGCTGCTGTGAACTTGTCTGTATCATAATTATATATGCACAATAATTTCATTTTAACATTGTATATGGAATGCTCATTAGGACCTTTCCTTTTGCCACTTAGTCATTTATTCATGGAATATGGTAAAATATAAATATAACCCTAAGTAGCAGGTGGAAGTCATTTGCCATAAGAGCTATTTTCCCTGAAAAATACATAGAACAGAGAACACATAAAAGCTGACACAGAAAGTATTTCTACAGCCTCAACTAGTATATATGACTTAGATTATGTAGACTGAAACCCTGTTAACTAACTGATATCCATCTTTTTTACTACTGTCCCACAATGAGTCCCACAACAGTTCATTATTTGCTTTCTAATTGCCCGGTAGTGGATAGCAAAGACCCTTCATCCTTTTGTCACTTTATAGCTGGTTACTGGAGTATTGTTTAGGAACAGGACAATCCAGTTCAAGATGCTGTCCTAACTTAGCCCCAGTTGACATTAAAATTGCTTTCAGGTCATGGGAGACAGACACCTTTCCCACATTGCACACATAAAGTTGTATCAGAGCACAGTGAGTCTTGTATTCCATTTAAAACATGTGAAAAAAAAGGTTCCCTGCTGTAACGAATAATGACTGAAGTTGAAGAGGGAAAATATGCACACATATATTAAGTTATCTACAAGTTTGGCAGTTAAGTTGCTTGTTTTGAAGATAAGAGATGTACTTGCCAAGTTTTTTCCCCAACTCATATAGCAAGGATTTAACTCAGTATTCTTCAGTAAATAGAACAATTAATATTTGAAGGTCTTTCTGACAAAATATAATGATGTAAGTCACAAAATATAATTTTTAAGATATTACATTTGATTTAGATCTTTAAATTGCCTTGTCAGCAACAGAATGTATATAAAGTAGTATCAATAACACCCCTTAAGAGTTACTTTAAAATCATACTATAAAACCATTATTTTAAAACTTGGGTTGCAGACTAGCATGTCATGGCAGACTGCATCTAATCTAAGAATATATTTCCAAATGAATGTAATAGTGCACACTTAAGTTTCAAACTTAAGAAATAAATACCCCTCTAGCTTTAGGCTGGGGAAAGGCACTTCACATGGAAAGAGTGATTCCACTTAACATTCTGAAACCCTGCTTACACAGTTATAACCTTTGTCATCACGAAATGCTGAGGGGTAAGTTTTAACTTCAATGATCCACCGGAATGGGTATCACAGCAGAAGTCATCTTTTCCATACTCTGTCAAAAGATTTCTAGTATTGCTATGGAAATCACTTATAACTGCAAGATACTGCACATCATTAAACGCACTAAGTGGGCTGTAATACAAGATCTACTGAATGAAGCGCTACTCATTTTAGTAAAAATCAGCATAGATCAATATTAGTATCTTTTCAAACCATTTTTAATATATTTAAGTCACATTTAAGGCTACTTTTTGAAAACAGTATTTGTATTCAGTAAATTTTACTGGTAGCCTGTCCACCTAATAACCACCTACTTTTTTTCACCTTTATGTTTCCTATTAGTTCACCAACTGCTGCTTTTTATTACATGTCACTTACATTTTCCCCACAGGTTGTCATTATTATTTACTGGGAAACCTAAGGCAGCAGATGCTAACCTTTTCATTAACAAAACACAGGCTAACTAGACAGATATCAAATCAGAATGGCAATTATGTACATTCATGCACCAGTAATCTCAAAAATGATAAGATCTTTTCCTTTGTCATTTCAATGGACTTGTTGAAAACTTAAGGATTTTCCTGTGACATTATAGGTGGCAGTCCATAATACTTGGTTTTTTCCTACCTTTTGGGGTATTAACAAAACAGTGAGAAATAAACTAATTTGGTAGCTTTTGAATCATAAAACAGTTATATCAACATCAAGGAAAGAACAAAGTATTTTCCTAATACTTCCCCTAATTTCACAAAAATGATGTTAGAATAACAGTGGCCTCATTAGAAAATAATTCAGGGTCCAGTTTTTTATGGGAAAAGTATTAAATATTTAGAAAGAAACCAGACAAGTGTAATCCTTTGGAAGTCCCCCATTGTCATCAGACTGAATCAAAATGATAGATAATAAAGCTGGGGTTTGTGTGGGTAGTGATTTATTTTTTTTTAAGCAATTTTGCTGTTCTCCTTACTACTAAGTATTTCTGCTTTTCACAATACTGTGTTGTTGCAATGGCCATTGGCCAGTCCAGCCAAAACCATGACAGGTCTTTTCTTCCAATTGCAGACATTATGGTCTGCCTCCCTAGGTGCTTCTGTATTTCAGAGGATACCACTGGTCATAGGTTTTCCTTTATGTTTTTGCCAAAGTTTAGGAGGATTGGGAGAAGGCAAATTCTGAATACAGATCCTGTAACGTGCAAGTGGAATGCACAAGCTTGCAAACTGAATATCAAGCTCTCCAAGCTGAAGTTTGGGCTGTACATAAAAGTTGTAGTTCACCCAGAAGGGTCAGGCCTAAGATAATGCTTTGACAGATGAAGACCTGCCTTTAAAAATTACATCATTACTTCCTGTTGCTACATTTTTTTCTACTTAAGCTATAATCTCAACACCTAGAAGAAAAGTGAGGGAACAAATACACAACCATGGATGATTTCAGTGTTTTGCCCTAGGACACCTGCTCATTGAGTGCTCCTGCACAAAATCCAGTGCCGTCACTGTGAAGTTTGGCTTTCCTCCACACACATCAGATCTCCAGGGTTCACACTTCACCACGTCTTCTGTCTACCTTATGACTGTGAGCCTCTGCCTTCATTATTCCTGGATAACAGCTCCATCACTGCCCATGAATGCTGTCCATCTGGAGAGCTGCAGCCAGTACGTGCCCCTCTTCTACTACTCCCAAAAGAAATCTTGAGTGTTATCAGCCCAGAGCTGGGTGACAGACTGAAAGGGACTTGGCGACTTACAGCACTAGCTATTTAAACCCAGCATACCCTAACACGTGCTAAAAGCCATGGCAGAAGGATTCCGATTTTGATGGCAGCAAAGAGGACCTACTCCTTCTGAGCTCCCTGTAACACATGCAGTGAAGGGGCTCTCGCAGCATGGAACACTGAAAGAAAATATTAGTTGCCTGTAAAATTATAATAAAGCTCTTTCTTTGCAGCAAGCATTTGTGGATTTTAGAATAAAGCATGGAGGAAAGTTCAAGAGCACCTGCATTGCAAAAATAAGAAGCAAGGGAATTTCTGAGAACTGAGGGTCAGAAATTCAGGTGGCATAGTCCTTGTGATTTTGTCAGAGCAATGCCACTTGCTACAAAGAGTTGTGCTGACAGATTACATGTAGACTTCTGCAGGGAACAAAAAATAAATAAAAAGTTAGCAAATCTCAGATGAGCTTTGAGTTGGGGAAGAAAGAACTGCTCAGCTGAGGGAGTACATGTGGTTTCGGAGAAAAGCTGAAGTTCTACCCAGCTTCTTTTTTGTTTGCCTGTTTCTTAATATTAGCCTGTGTTCCCTTGTGTGGAAATGAAGGCAGTACCTTGATGTCGTAGGTTAAAATCTTCACAAAGCCCAGGCATCTTTCTTTTAAATTTAAATCATAATATTTCTGTAATCTGGCTAGAAGATGCATTCACAAACCTTAATTCTCATAGTAGGCACTAGCAAGTTGATCTTCCCAGTGAGTGAATGTAAGCAGAGGGAATGTAGGCAGGAGAATGAAGACTGGAAACACTGAAGGAGGGCTTAGACAGATGGAATTCCAACCTAAGCTTGACAGAGACAGCAAGTTGTCCCTGTTGCTGCAAGGTTTGAGTGACTTTCAGACAAATAGTTTTTAAATCACTTGTCTGTTCCAAGAGTGCCTTTTCTTTGGAGTAATCTATCCTAAATCCTAGCTGCCTTTCCCTCTGGGGACTTCCTTCCTATTTTGTTCTCAGTAGAGCGCCCAGTGAACCATCTCTGCCCAAAAATGGTTTTGCCATTGCCAGAGAGGGCCGTGCTGGGATAGACATCTTTACTACCAAATCCCTCTTTAGGTTAGCGCACCACTGGAGCAAATTTGCTTGTAGAAGAGCATAAACTAACATCAGAAATATTAACTGAACTCTTTTAATAATATCTGTAGCACTGGTGAAACCTAAAACGCAGTGAAACGTATGGCTATTTGCAAGCACTTTAGTGCAAACAACTGTGGTA
The DNA here is from genome assembly GCA_033628505.1 of Tringa tobata. NCBI lineage: Eukaryota > Metazoa > Chordata > Aves > Charadriiformes > Scolopacidae > Tringa > Tringa tobata. The sequence goes on along the minus strand of JAHREE010000352.1, from coordinate 1,734,838 downwards.
AAGTTTATCTCCTCGTGCTTTAGTTCATCTGTCATTCTCACTCTGTCCATGTACAAATGCACTGGAAACTTCGTCCTCCTTCACCATCCTGAACACTTTCAGCTCATTCCAGTACTGTCACAGCTCATTTTTTTCACCCACACATTGCAGATTTCTCAAGCAATCTCTTTCTGAGGTAGCTGCTGAGCACTTTTGTCAGACTTTTCCCCAGATTCTCTGAAAATCTCAGCCTCCTGGACTAGTTCCATGTTTTGAATGCTCATGTCTGGCCATGGCCCAAACAGAGCACATTTGTCAGCTCAGCCAGGACATTAATATTCACATTGTGTCCTATCCCTTACAGCTAGCATTTAAGCCTTGAGAATACCGGAAAGATGCCTGGGAGGATGTTAAAGGATATTATTTCTTCCTTTAAATAGAAAGAAAAAAATATATGATATCGGAGCTACCAGCACACTCAGTGATTAATTTTTAAAAGCAGAACTCTCTAGGTTATATTAAGAGCCGCAACAGCAAATAGTGCATGTGCAGTTGAGAATATTTCATAGTAATTTTAAGTTACATAACTACTAAATTATTTGAAATAGACATTTGTGCTGTTCTAAGCATACGCAGACACACGTAGACTCATGAATAATTGTCTTTCCTTTCTGAATGACCTGTCCCTTTTCATCTGATGCCTGTCTCTGAATTGATTAAGTTTGATGAATGGATGAATACAAATTAATCTCCAGTTTTTGCCTGAGGAAGTTCGATTTTTTTTTTTTTTTTTTTACTTTTTGAGTGGGGAAATCAAAATAGTTTCTGCTGGGCACATGCTGGATATTCTTCATAGTTGTAATACATCTGCAATTAAATTCATACTTGAATTATTTCAAAAAGTTCCCACTGTTAAATTTAATTCCTTTTCTTGATCCCTGTTTTCAGCTTGTCTAAAGTGAGTGGGTTTCTTACATGAAAATGCTGTAAAAACAGTTGTGTGACACACTATATATTTATGGGACAAGGAAACACACCTGACCCTTAGAAAAAAAAATTAAAATGCAGCATTAACCTCTTTCAGCTAAAATATCTCTGCCAGTCTATTTTTTCAAAAATAAATTTCTGGCATATGTATAACCTTTTATATTCTGGGATATTTTAGAAATATTTAATATTTTCTTTTTTTTTCTCCTTTAAATATAAGTAGCCTAGTAAAATTTGCGGTAAAATAATTGAAAACATTTCCAATAACTTAGTCAGAAATTGATTAATTTGGTTTAACAACATAGCATATTTACAACATGTCCAGTGAAATGCTGAGATATTGCTTAATACATTATGGTATTCATAAATAAAACTTTCATTGTGTTGATCCACACAATTTTATTACTATTCAGGAAAATGGGGCAAAGTGTTCTGAAAGCTAGTAGTAGATTTACATTCTGCTTTTAGATACCGTTAAAGGGTACAAGGTTGAATTTATTTGTCATATATTGATAGTTTACATTATAAATATAGTAATAGGGAAACACAGAATCATAGAATGGATAGAGTTGGAAGGGACCTTAAAGATCATCGAGTTCCAAACCCCCTGCCATGGGCAGGGACACCTCCCACCAGACCAGGTTGCTCAAAGCTCCATCCAGCCTGGACTTGAACCCCTCCAGGGATGGGGCAGCCACAGCTTCTCTGGGCAACCTGTTCCAGTGTCTCACCACCATACAGGAAAGAATTTCTTCCCATAATCTAATCTAAATCTCCTCTCTTTCAGTTTAAAACCATTACTCCTCATCCTACCACTCCACTCCTTGATCAAGTGTCCCTCCCCATCTCTCCTGTAGCCCCCTTCAGGTACTGGAAGGCTGCTATAAGGTCTCCCCAGAGCCTTCTCTTCTCTGGACTGAACAATCCCAAGTCTCTCAGCCTGTCTTCATAGGAGAGGTGCTCTAGCCCTCTGATCAGCAATGAATGATCCAAGAAATAACCAAAACCTCATGGCCATGCACACATCGGCACTGGAGTTCATCCATGGTAACTCGCACTGCTGAAAAGGCCAGAAAAGCCACTTTCCCTTTTCCGGTCTCCCACAGGTTTCTAACAAGCTTCATCCCTGTTTACTCCCGAAACTGTCCTGTTCTGTGGTGGCAGGGAACCACAGAATCACAGATTTACAGAATCTTCATGGTTGGAAAGGACCTCTGAGATCACAGAGTCCAACCATACACACACCAAAGACCCCCAACAATCTCGGCCACTAGAGCATGCCCCGAAGTGGCCACATTTACACATTTCTTAAATACCTCTATGGATAGTGACTAAACCACCTCCCTGGGCAGGCCATGCTCCACTGGACAATGAAACATAGGGTGTTTACCATGCAGATGCTTTTGAGCCAGAGTTCAGCAGCCAAAGGCTCTTGGGACTATGTTTTTGTCTGAAATATTACACAAATCAATGCAATATATTTCAGTCTTTCTGGAGAAACACAGCTGTTGCTAGAGAAGTACCCTGTTTCGATAGCAATGCTTTTTTTCAAAAAGTAATGGCTTTTGATAGCAACGAAAAGGTTCTGTTAACATTACTGGAAGCTAGACTGGATCACGAGTCATTACAGTACTTGGTAATTGTAGCCTTTCTTTCATTTGACAAGATAATAAAAATCGGTGATCTGTTAGAGTCGAACAAGAAAGAACAAAATTCATTTTATGCAAAAATGGATTGTGCTACAATGCAATAGTCTTACAGGGGTTCCTTCCTTATAGGTTTTTATCTAAAAGGTGATAGTCGTCACCTTAATATCTTGCCACTTTACATGAATATGTATATTTATCCTCAAAAGCCTTGTAAAATATGGAACAAATTAATGCAGTGTTACGAGGTGACAAACTGTGGCTGAGGAAGTCACACTGGAAGCCCATGGAAGAATGAGAAACTCTGACTCTACAGAAGAATCAGAAATTCAGTGAAAAAATAAGCTTCAGTATGTTCCACATTATTGGGAATGGGGGAAAAAAAAATCCCTCTACTAAATACTCGACACCAAACAAATATAAAGCACATTTTAACCACAAAGGATATTTTATGGTGTGTTTCTTACAGTAATCTTTCATAACAGAAAGTTTTCAGGTCGGTATATTTTTCCCCACACTGAAGGAAAAACAAAAACACACAAAAAAATCAAGCTTCCTTTAAAAATCAAAGCAGGAAGAACAGTCACAGTAGTTTTCAATCCTCAGCCTGCAAGTAATAGATTTTCCTCTTCTTTCCTAGTTTTATTAGAGTGATTCCATTTTCTTGTCAAACTGGATATCCACTTCTGAAAAAGCAGGCTGTGTTTGCTTTAGGCTCTATGCAAGGAGAGTAACATCCCACAAGAAGCTTTATCATACGGTCAAAGCTGACGACCTACCACAATAATACTGAGATGAAAATGAAATATCCTTCTTGTGAAGTCTCTCGGGACTTCCACTTTTCTGTGAGTATAATAACTCTCTGAATGAGATGGATCCTCTGAGGTATGAGCATATCTCCACTGAATTCAATGTCAGTTTACACAAAATACAAATTCAGACCCTTTGATTTTTTATTTTATTGAAAAGTGTCTTGAATTTTCTAATGAATACCCGTCTTATTACTTGTTTCTGTGCATAGGGTTTTCCTTGCCACAAATGTATCTTTAACTAAAAAAAATAATAATCTCTCTTTGAATTTTAGTGCTCTGGTTTAGTTTGTGATTAAAAAGCACAAAGAATTTTAAATCAGGAATATTTGGAAGTTCTTCAGTAACCAGTCTCCATACCTGAAAAACTATATCTGCAGATATTCCATTTCATATTTTATCAGTGCAATCACTTACAAATATACTCCAAGAAGTCCAATGTCTTCATGCATTCAATTTTAGTATAAATTGGAATTCTACACTGCTCTTAGATGCAGGTAAAGCAGCCTGAAGGGCTAACAGGTAGAGTCCAGGCTGGCACACAAAATAAGGGAAAATCATTAATCAGAGGTGAACCTCAAAAACATTGGTCTATGGTATTGTTCAAAGTATTTCATACTCTAAAGACAGATTGCTTTCAGAATAAGATCTTAGTTTCTTTTAAAGAATTTCTATTTGTGGTCTTAGAGGAACCTGCAAGTTAATCAAGTGTGAGGAAAAGCAAAACACCAAATCCCTATGAACACTATCCTCTCACTTTTCTCCACAAATAAACATTTTGTGTATTGGAAACACAAAGATACAGCACTCTGTTCTGTTTGGGTGTCAGGCCTGATTTCAGTGAAACAAAATTAAGCTATGGAAAGTCATATAGTTGGTTTCCTTGAATTTCAGAAACGAACAAACAAAAAATTGCTCTGATTCCATTACAAAAACATTTCTCTTGCTTCTGAAATAGGTTCATTTTTATACAAATAAACAACAAATAACAAATGTGGATGATATAGCAAGGATAAATTTTTGTCTTTAACCTTCTTCTTGCCAAATACTGGAGTAATCAGTACATGGTTTTGCCTGGTAACCGCATAAAGTCCCAGTTATTCTGCTTGTTTGTGCTTTGCTGTAATGTGGGCTACTGAAACCTTTGACTTACAGACTAGCAAGTAAATACATGTGTAACAAGGAAGACAATTACAGTTGTGCTATAGCTGCATTTCCAGTGAATTTCTAGAACACTTGTAAACAATTCTGTGAGAGGCAACCAAGGACTCTTTGGAAACTAAAAATTATAGACCAGTTTAACAATCCATTTAGCAGGAGAGTGAGCAGTGTAATTGCATGTGAATTCTTCAATTCAAATGTAAATTAACATATAGACAGCATATTTTAGAGATGCAAATACAAGTGATTTGCTTATTCCATTCTGTTTATATTACAGTTAAATATAACACAAATTTAACAAAATAAAGTATGTCCCTGGCTAAGAAACTAAATGTTGATGGATCCAAAATTCCTGAAAATGTATGTATCTAATTAAAATAAAATCCAAAGACGTGAAAAAAATAAAGGAACTGAAATCTACCAGTATTTTATCTCAGAAATATCAGAAACATCATAAAATAAACTTGGAATCACTGGCTTCCCATCTGCCAGGCAGAAGCACTGGGCAGATTGGGAAGCTGTATGAGCTGCAGACTGAACCTGACATAGTCTCAAAGTTTCAGTTATCTCCCATAAAATAAAACTAAGAAAATTACTGACCAGGTTTAAAAGTGAACTTTCACTAGCAATGAAACTAAAGAATTAAATGCTTGCAGCTACCTCAATTTCCTTAGAGTTCACAGATGCAGCGAGTGAAGTCTGTTCTGAGATCAGAATATATATTTTCAATTACAGGATTTTAAAAGTACATCCATGAACGTGATTTCTTTGTTGCTGCTGTTAGTGCACAATACAATGAAAAGCCCTTGCCCTTGGAAAAATCCAACTGCTACATTATTTCACACTGTTATTAATATAACAAAAAAAAATATATTCCTAATACTGCTTCACCAAAACTACTTTCAGTGAGACAGTTGATGCTACCAAATTTGCAGTAAGAAGTAGAGCTCTAGTAAACATATGACCTCTTTTAAGTTACAAACATTTGCAACAACAGATCGCTACCATTTTCCCAGGCAAAATGTTCATCAACTAAGAGACTCAATGCAAGAACACTGAATTTGCTTTAACAATAGGTGTGGAAATTTATTATGAGAGCTAAACAGGGTACAACTATATTATTTTTTTTTTCTTAACTCTCAGAATTTTTGTGAAATATCTTAAATTTAAAGAGGGAAGAGCACTGACGAGGCACATTTCTGTGCTCAAAGAGTGCCCTTTGTAGATAAGACATTATTGCTTTTCAAGGAAAACACATGTACTTTAATTCAAACAGAACATTGACATTGATTTCTATTATGCATTCAGAATAAGCAGTGTTTCTCCCAGAGACTGAAATTCTTTATTACTTCATGTTACTGTGCTAGGGTGCTCAAGAAAATATTAAGATTTCCAACTGTGTTTAGTGATTTTTAATGGTCCTGTGTACTTAGAGAAAACCCAAACACCAATATGTAACCATGTACCTCCCCATCATAAGAAAGTTCAAATTGTACATACTATCCAAAATCAATGAATATAACAAGTCTTTCCTGCAGACTGATGTCTGTTTTTTATCAAACAGCTTGTCTGCATATGAAAAGAATGACCTTTAAGACAAGGAAGAGAGAATCAGATATTAACAAAGTGGGTTTTTTTGTCCAGTGTGATGGTTCTTGCAATGGAAGTTGCTTATAGAAATCTAATATGATGTCTGAAAGTTGAGATTTCTCAGGAAGAAGTTCCCAGAGAAATAATTACATTTTTCACTATTTTTATATTCCTTGGTAAGGGAGAAATACTTTTCTCTCTTTTCTTCATACATCAAGAACCTTGGATAAGCTTAGTTTCCTCCCCAAAATAAAACAAAGCTGAATAGAAGTGATTCCTTCACAGTTTTAGACAGGTATCAACTTCAAAAGACTGTGGGCATTTACTAAGAAACTATTACTTCTATGTGGCCAACATAATCATAAGGATATTAGAGAGACACAACCTGCAGAGGTGGTTAGGTGGTCAGCTCTGACAGTAAGAGTGGATCATCATCAATTAAATGGTACGTGAGAATATAAAAACTGTATGACAATAAGTGTCTCATAAATAATAATTTACAATTTTTTTCTCTTTTTTTCAGTTTCTTTGCTCTGAAAAAAAAATTTAAAATATTGAGATATACATCAACTGATGCAATGAAGTATTTTTCACTGAAATACCCAACAATATAGGTCATTTTAGTACACTTGGTATTGAAACAAAATGTTTGGGGTTTGGGGCTTTTGGACAGAATACTTAAGTGAAAACTTGAATAAGTTAGCTATTAAACCTTTTAGAACAAGACAAAAGGAAAACAAAGCTGATTATATTTGAGAAATAAGTTTGAATGCAAAGGAGGACAATTAAAAATAAAAATAGTTAATTTATTTTACTTAATCGGTAAAGCATCCATTTAAAACTTGTCACAAATGGACGTCACCTTGGATGATACAGTAAAAATGACAACTTTTAGATAATTCTTCTTTTTTTTCCTGTTCTTCTCGCATTCATTTTGAATAACAACGTTAGTATCATGCTTTGTTTTCCCTTTAAAAAACCAAACAAAATAGAAAACAATTTCCACTCCCTGCAAGTATTTCTGGCATTTCACCAAATGCAGACTTTGCAGGCTGATCTTGTACCGATGTACATCACGACCCTTTTCCTAATCAGCTAATTATGCCCAGGCACATGTCAATTCTCATTCCATCATTTAACTCTTGAAATGTGCACTCTCACATTCACATAGGTAGAAATCTGCCAGTTCATGGCTGTGTCCATAACACTTCAAAATGCACGTGTACTCCTAAACCCCTTTGGACTGAGTTTAATAAAATTAAATTTCTTTGGGAGCCCAAATTCTCTACAGTTGCCTCTCAATCATTTCTGTATCTGTGCTGCTTGAGTACGCAGCTTTGATTTTAGTACTAGTAAAAATCATCCTGAAGTATATTAAGTTTCAGAGAGATTAAAAGGTAGAATATTACAGCAAGTATGGAATGCTACAAATTAAAAATGTCTTGGTAATCAACAATGTAAACTACAGCAAAATCCCAGTTTCTTCCTGACCCGGGAAAAAGCAACTGAAATGCAGTAACAAACAATAATTTTAAGGTTTAGCATTAGTTTTGATTCAGAACAGTCTAAATTACCATCTGTTTCAGGCTCATCTGCTCTCTGGTTTTACCTGAGCTTCGGTGAGGTGGTGAACCGTCTGGGAGCAGCCTGTTGCTTCAGGCAGTCAGAAAGAGGTAATTCTCTTCCATTCCAGAAACAGTATCCAGCAGCTCTGAGCTTTAGTGAGGAATTTCTATACCTGTTTTTCCTCTGGGTTTTTTTTTTGTTTGTTTTTTTTGGTTTTTTCCCCACTTGCAGGAAGAAGTGAGAATAGCCCCCCAAAACTCACTTTGCTGCTTTATTGTTTTGCAACAGTTTATGAGTCTCTCCTCTCAGACCTTTTCTCACAGAAGCTCTGAATTTCTGCATTTCATACATTGGCCGTGGTGAGTGAATGAGCTGGACCAAAGTAATTTCACCACTTGTTTCATAATACAAACAATCATGAGTTCATAGCCTCTCCTAGTAAAATCTTTATTTATGTAAGCACCAGAAGGTGAGCTCCAGTTCTTGTTATGCAGTGGTTTTTGTGCATAAGGAGCCAATGTATTTGCTGTACAACAAATACGTTACTCTTGCAAAAGTATTTTTAATGAAAGAATGCTGCTTAAAAAGTCAAAGAAAAAAGTCAGAATAAGTCCGTGATCATTCTTATTTTTACTACTTTAGTGAAAAGCAAAAGAGCATATGTGCTGTCACTGAGCTTATTATACTCACAAGTCACATATTCAGGCGCAGACACAGAGATGGCAAATTATTTCACCTCAGACGAGCAGCTATATCCTCCCAGCAGATAAAGAGCCAAATTTTGGACAACAGCCCAAGCTCCTGTTGAATAAATGAAACAAAATCTGCTCACTCAAAGTTTAAAAGAAAAGATCCTGTCTTGTATGAAACAGTGAAACTAAGCTGGGACAACCTTCTCAGGATGAACATTTACTGAGGTTTTCATTATTTTAGCAAAAAAAGAAGAAAGACAAGTAGTCACTGTGAAAGGACATTGTACAAAGTGTTTTCCAATGACATGTGTTCCTGTTGTTTCTGGTCTGTAAAGTGTTTTTAATCTTCAAAGCTAACTATTTGGCATGTTTCATAATAACAATTTATTTAAAATGGCTACACAAGTATATACAATACACTGTTATTTGCAGAACTGTCTGGTTTTGCAAATTGTTACCATTGCATTCAGGATTGATTTATAGACATAGGAAGACTGCCCAAACAGACTTTGTATTACTCTGCTGATTTCAGAGTTACCCGAAGTTTAAACCGGCGCATTCAAAAGCACGGAATCAGATTACATAGATAGAAAATTATACATTTTTTATAGAAGAAAAGGTTTGCAAATGCTAAATTTATTTGCATTGGAAAGTGTATTTGTGCAGGAATGAAGTTTTACACCTGGCAAAACCTACACAACAAAAAACATCAGAAGTATGATGCAAACAACAAAAGCCAACAAATAACTTGAAGTGCAAAACACTGTATCACTTTCTTCACTAGACATGAGTTGAACAAAGTTTTACACATTACTAATAGAGCAATTGGCATTGAGTATGTGAGAAGAGCTCAGTTTCAGGACAGGTCTGAGATGCATTTCAAGCTAAGAAACAAAACCTTAGAGAGATATTGCTTACTTAATTATTTGTCACCAGATTTCTCACTATGAAAATTTCTATTCGTACTTCAAAAAGGAGAATATTCCAAAAGCAGGCAGTAAAATTTTATTTCTTTTTTTCAGAACTTAAATTCAATTTGGCTACATATCCTGCTCTTTAAGAGTAGACCAGCAGGGTGGTTCTTGTTCAAACACATTCAAACCTCTTCACTGTTCTATCCCTCTGGTGAGAGTTTGCAAGTGCATTAGAAAGTGGCTGTGTCCTTCCCCATATATAGAGAGTTTGGGACCAGTCAGGAAATAATCTAGTTAGAACATTTCCCACCTGCAACAGTGGATGAACAAGGAGTACAGACTGAGCTGAGGCAGGTAAATAGCACAACTAACAGGATCTGGAAATAGGATCTGGTATGAGATCTACTGGAGCCCCACTGGTTTCAGTGGGTTTTGAACTGACTGCAGTAAAGGTAACTGTAACTCTTCAGCAAAAGAGACTAGTTTGCACCTCGTATCTCTTGAAGCTGTTTGTTGGTGCTTGCAAGCTCTCACAAATTCTGCAAGTTAAACTTGTAGGTCTCTACTGACAAATTCTACCGTCCTAGCCATGTACCACCTATATGACGCCACAGCAGTAAGACCCTGGTTATCTGCTGCATGACAGTTTAACAGGCAGTTAGGCAGAGCTGGCTTTTGGAGCCCATAATGTCAACATCTGCACACTCCTCACTCTTCGCTTCTTACTAAAATTCCAAATAACTGCTATCGCTTGTTTTGAAAGCAGACTCACAGGTTGGGGAAAAAACAAAAGATGTTGAAGTATCTTCTACAGGGCTGAGAGTTTACCAGTCAACTTTCTTAGAGATAGCTGCCTACCTGCTATTGCATAGAGCCATCAGGTCTGGTGGTGACAAACATGATTTCAAGCACTTTCCATCCAGCACTGACAGCAGCAGACCTTAGATTCAGCATGGGGCCAGCGCTGAGCTTCAAGACACTGCAAACGAGAGCAGACTGGGCTTCAGAACAGAAAGTGCTTTTGCTTTCCAAATTGTTTGGGATCTGGAGTGGCAGTAGTTTTCCAGGCAAAAATGAGTGACTTGGCAGAATGCAAGTGAAGCAGTCAAGATATCTCACAAAAGTATACATAGGAATACATCTGCCTCTTTTTGATGCTTTTAGTGAATGTCTGGCAAACTATTTTCATGACATCAGGTAACATTAAAAAAATTAGCACTTTATTGAAAAGAGTTTCAGAATGAGAAGAAACATAAACAAGCAGGGAAAATATTTTATTTCAATAGATGTTTTAGAATTATCAGTACGTATATAAAAATTGAGAAGTGGCTTAGAGGGATTTTTAGCTTTTATTGGATTTTTTTTATACGTAATTATGAGAAAATAAGGATTGCCGGTGTTGCTTTACAAGATGCTACAAAGAGCTTCTCGCTGTACCCAACTGCCAGCAGAAAGCAAATCACTGTATAAAGGACTGAACTGGCCTTCCAGAATATTTTCTCATATCTCTCCCACAGCAGAGATGAAAAGTGAGCAGAACTCCTATGGCTGTGATAAAACCGAACCACCCTGGCACTGGTATCACTGGTATGAGTGATCCTTTCATTAGTAAGGGCTACCCTAATATTTTCTGAGTCCATATGCAGAACTCAGTCCTTGAATTCATGCTTAAACGGGGTGGGGGGGGCTTAGAATAAATATTTTAATCTTCCTTTTCTGCTCTATTGTTGATCCAAATGAGAGTACTGAAAAAAGCAGAGTACAAAGGAAATAGTTCTCTCTCATTTCATATACAGAATAGAAAGGGGGGCAATAGATTTTGAGCATCTTGAAAGTAAAGATGTTTGAAAAGAAAGGGAAATTTCTAACAGTCTACATAACTGCAATCATAAACTGTCATGTCTAGAAATAATACTACCGGTGGTTTTGCTTTCAATACACTTTTGCAACAACATTATTCATCCACTTACAATTATAAATTCATTTTAAAAATTAAAATAATACATATAAAAAGCTTGAAATACTTAACTGAATTTTTTCTCAGAACACAATGACCACGCAGTATCAAAATAGAAAAAAAATACACATTCAGTTACATAGAAGTATTAACATCACAGTACATTTGCTAAGCTAGCTATTACAAGAGAAGAGCAGATGAGCTTTTTCTTCTCCAGCAACATCTTGCCCCAAATCCTTGTCTAATCCATGACTGCAGCCTAAGAAGGTCCCTGAGCTTAGCTGTTTTGGACCACTCATACTTGAATGCTGGAACAGCCTAAATACACTTTCATTATATAAAGTCACTACAGTTCTTTTTATTTTCATGTAGTCCAAACCAAATCACTGGCATAAATCCTTTTTCATTTTTTATGCCACTATATTACAAAGAATCCAAATGGACCCTCCACAGCTTTATAAAATCTGTAGAGTAGTATTAACTGCAGGGGTTTGAAAATCATCCTTGTGAGTAAGGAAGTTATCTAATATGCGTTGGGTTAAATGGAGTTCATATTCAATAAGTGAAAGAACAGTCAAGTATTTGAACGTCCTAAATAATGAGCAAATCCGCTTTAAAAAAATGAAGCTTTCAAAGCTCACGAGTTTATGAGATCTTAATTAAAGTGATCTACTGTTAATTTAACATACACCCTAGATACTCAGGTATTGAATTAAACAGATTTGAGGATTTGTATTTTTTTTTTTAAACTACTACTATTCTTCTAAGGGTATTTGCATTGCTATATTAGATCTGTTCCACGTGGACATTGTTTTTAAGAGCAACAGAACTATATTAATCTCATTGCTCAAGGCATGGGCTCAATTATCCCTGTTCTGCTGGGCTTGTAATAAAGTTCTCAGTTAAAAACATTTTTAGAGTACTTTGTTGGGCTTGAGATTGATTTTTTAAAAATTCTTCAAAAAACTAAGGAACAAAGGATGGCTTTTTAATGACAAAATCGGATTTAATTTTTAGGTGTGTCACAATATCCTTTTTGGATGTTGAGCTAAAGTAGCGTAAGTCAAAATTTTCAATTTCACTTGGGCTTACAAAATGTTGAATGTCCTATCATAAGTATTGCAGTGGGAATTGCTGGGTGCTGATAAAGTGTGAAAACCTGATCTCCACCAGCAGGTACTGAGCACCTGAGGCCTCAACTGTCAAGAAATTACAAGGTTTTTCTGTCTCTCAACATCTGTTTACATTAAAAACCTCTGCAAGAATATTATTTTCCATAAACCCTACCTTAATCAGAGTCCAATCTCAAGAGAAGAATATAGCTTTAATTACAAATCGTAAGTTGGTACTACCGTTCCGTGTAAACTGTGTTCTCGTTCTCATGATTATTATTTCAACTTTTCACCATGTTAAAGACTTGATTTATCTCGTATAAGAACTTGTAAATATGCCCTTGAGGGTATCACGTAAGGCAAGAATTTCATATGAACATAGGGAAAATGGCCCAGAGGATATGTATGATATCACAGAATCATCTATGTTGGAAGGGACCTTAAAGATCATCTAGTCCGAACATCAACCTAACTCTGAGAAAAAGTAAATGAGAAATAGGAATAAAAATTACTAAAACATATTCCTGAGGATCATGTCTACCCATCTTTTGAACACCTCCAGGAATGGTGCCTAAACCATGTCCTTGGGCAGCCTATTCCAATGCTTGATAACCCTTTCAGTGAAGAAATGTTTCCTAATATCCAATCTAAACCTCCCCTGGCGCAACTTGAGGCCATTTCCCCTTCTCCTATCTCCTGTGACTTGGGAGATGAGACCGACCCCCCCCCCCCTTACACACCCACCTTCAGGTAGTTATAGAGCGCGATAT